>CM056050.1:228911557-229214057 GCA_029574335.1 Rana kukunoris | reverse complement strand
TGCAATTTGCAGATTTAAAGGCAAAATATTTCTGCGATGAGGATGCTTGGGAAAGTAGTCCCCTGGCAGATCCAGGCTGTAGTCAGGAGGTATGGACAGTGGAGGGGGAGTGGAGCTCTTGCTTTGTGAGCTGAACAGCTGTCAATCAGCTGGCAGTGACAGCCTGTCACCGGCTCCTCTAATAGTAGGTGCGGGCTAAGTGCACAACACTCTACACGTCAGTCTTCCATACACTTGTGCTCTGCCAGAGAATCAAGCCTGACCTCCTAGAGGAGCACCGTACACCTGATCGATAGGCTTAGTTTTTATTTCCTAAAGGGTATCCAGGTATCTCTAACGTTTAGCCATCAATAAAGATGAAGACGGTTTGCTTCTTGCTATTGTCAAGTATTACAGTAATTTTCAGTGAAATGTACAGTAAAGCATCGCTGCTCTAGCCTGCTAGCAATGGTTCATCATTTGAAATGACAGACAACAACTCCTATGAACAAAATGGATTTCTACACTTAAATACACATACTATTTTTTATTGAGTATATGTTGTATAAATTCCACAGACACCCCAAATGCTCCTCTATACACAAACTTATTAATCAGTAATGACATAATAATACAATAGGAGCTGAAAAAAAATATATCATTATTTATAAATGGCATTTATATAATGGAGAGGCATATAGGATATATTTTTATCTATCATGCCACAAATGTATAATTATAATCACAGCTTGGGCTTATAGTTGCTGTAAGATCCCTTTACAGTAAAAAAAAAAAAAAAAAAGACCAACATGCTTTATCTGTTAACAGCAATATTACTCTGAGCTGGACAATGGCAGATTGTGCAATTGCATACACTATGGAAAGCTTAGGATTTGATTTAATAAATGGTGTAAACCAATGTTATGGAAAGGTTGTTATGTGACAATCACATCCTGATTTTAATAGAATCATATAGTAACAATATACATGCAGTGCATGGGTTTGCAATATAAGTTGTATGTGAGCTGGATCTGAATTTACATTAGGATTTAACAGTACAGTAAGCAAATCCAGGAAACTGCAATTTTCAAGTGATTCCCTGTTGTGCACAGGTTTTCAATACCAAAAAACATATATTAGCTTGTGTTCTCTATTTAAGCTGACTGAATAAAAACTTGCTTATGTCTGTGTGCTGCATAAAGGTTGCCATGCACTATACAATCTGATTGTTCAATCTCCTTTAAATCTACAATTTACATACTGTATGTAGTGCAAGGGCTGCCTTATTTAATTCAAATTAACTAGACTGTTTAGGCGTGTCCTCCAATTTTGGTAAATTTAAAGGACTGGCAAGCGGAAATATTTTACATTTTTGTTTTTGGCTTTATATACACATTAGGGATGTACAGCAGCAGAGATATGTAACCTGTATCAATTACTAAAGGTGGAAAATTGTCCATAAACCAGCAGTAACAATGCAAAGACAAAGTTAATTCTGGTTATTTTATTAGAAATGAGCAGATCTTTGAAAGATTGCATTTTCACTCTACATGCACATCCAATAGGCAGTAATGCGCACTAAGCAACAGAGCATAGCTTATGATACCAGTTTATATGATGAATAGGATATTATATATGCAAACTTTCCAACATATCAAGATGAAGCCCTAATAGCAGATTTTATGTGAGTTATACATTACCACAACTGAACAATTAAAGCGATATTAAACCCAAAGCCAAAAATGTAATATATTACTGCTTGCCAATCATTAATGCAATGACTGCATTGGTTTTCTTGTTTAGACTTTTTTTTACTCTGTTTTCACCTGGTGATCTGGCTAGCAATGCACCTCCTGTATTAGAGTGCCTACACTCTGGATAAAGGTGCAAAGGGGGGCTCATTTGGACAGCAGCATTGTCAGTCCAGGGGAGGGGAGTGTTAGATGCAGTAGATTATTTGGATAGAGTAACAAATTAACTACAGGGTACTTGCCAACCAGCCACCACAGCTGTACTGTGGAAGTTGGCACAGCTGCATGAATTGCCATCATTGTACATCAGCTCTTTAAATCGATATGGCAGGCACGTGCGTGCGCACCCACAGCGTGTGCCCAGAGCTGATGCACGTGGCCGGTGGACGAAACACACACATCCCGGTTCTGTCAGGGGATTAGAGACAGAGGCCCAGATTCACAGAGCGATTACGCCTGCGCAACAGGAGATGCGTGTGCGTAAGTCGAAATGTGCGCGTGCGTTTCGATGCACCCGCGTAATTTCGTTAGACTGGCGCATCCGTTCGCGCAAAAGTGCGCTAGACAGACCATTGATTTGCTAGTCAAATATGCTAATGAGGGACTTACGGGAATCCACAAAAGAACGTTGGGGCAGCGCAGGCGACGCAGTGTGCGCAACAGCAAAATGTCCTGTCTAAAATTAGAGCATATAAAAGCTGGTCTATAAAGAGAAAAAAAGTCTACTTGTTAGATAAAGCAACACTGTTAGTGAGGAGCTCAGCAGTCACACGTGTTGCACAACAATCTGTATGCCAACATGCCAGGGGCATCGTCGCGCATAGCTATACTACTGACTTTAGATGAACAAAGAAGGATGAGGGCACTGAGCAGGGCACTAAGGAGGGCACTAAGGAGGGCACGGGAGATGTTTTTTTTTATTTGCTTATATAAAATTTACAATTTAATCTAATCTAATACAATATTCTTATCTGATACAAGCCCCTCACTCTTCACTTGATATATCACACATGCATAAACATCTTTGGCATGAGTGATTCTGAGGTGTCTTGCATCTTCAGATTCACCCCTCATGCCATCATGGAATTACCACAACCTTGCAGGAGGACATCAGCAGCCCAACACATGGCACTACCCATGACACCCATGACAGCTACATATACAATCAGAGCCCCATCCCCACAGATTTCGAACAGAACATGTATGGGGACAGCTGGCATGGGTGGCAGGCATGACTGTCCCCCCCATGATGCACACATCACAAGGGACACATGCACTACTAACATCCTCCTGTCTTTTCCTTTCAAGGTGACTCTGCATATGCACTGGGACCCCATCTCATGACCCCATCTCATGCCAGCTCACATATGCATCTTTGCACGTTAAACACACACATTAATCATGGCACAATGAGAATGCATGCATGCACACCACTGTGGTCCCTAGCACACACACCCCACATCCTTATCACATTGGATTGGCCATGGCCAGTCCACCATGCAGGACTTGTGAGCTGCAACGCCATGCCACGGCTCCAATTATGTCACTGTACATTCATACACCATTCACACAGACCTGGGGATCACTTCTCCACCACAAATGAGGGTGACACCCCTTTTCCCGCAGGAATATCACCCCCACATTCCAAAATCATACACAAACAGAACCAAAAAAATAAAATAAATGACGAGCAAAAATAAAAAATGCCCCAGCAAAAATATAATTTAAACAAAATAATAACAAAGAAAACACATAAAAGACAAAAAATCACTCTGCAAAACAGTCCCCAAATATCTCAAAGACACGTCACAAACAAATAAACAAACGCTAATAAACAAAAGCACCTTGCTGTATAGGAAGGGAAACAAAGGGATGTACTTTTGCAAAGGAAGTGCGTTTGTGTCTGTCTATTTATGCTGTTTGCGTAGTTCACAAAGTTGCCCTAGTCCATTTCCAATTTCACTGATTGCGCCGCTCCCGAGTTGTGAGCATGCGCACAGCGGAGCTGACCATGGTCTCCTTCAAGCGCGCATGCGCGAGCCGGCCGGCCCTTCATTTGCATGGGGTCACGGCTCATTTCAATGTAACACGCCCACGTCCTTCCCAATTTGTATTACTCCGCCTTACGCCTCTGAAATAACGTTACGCATGCGCAATTTTCTGCGCAAAAGCTACGAGAATAGGGTGATTACGCTGCAAAATTGCGCAAGTCTAACGTAAAGGCGGTGCGCTACGCCGGTCCAATAATGCGCAGATGTACGTGAATCTGGGCCAGAGTGTGTACTATGTAGGAACAGCGATATGTTTCCTCCCCCAGTCAGTCCTATCCCCCCACAGTTAGAACACACTGAGGGAACACATTTAACCCCTTGATCGCCCCCTAGTGTTAACCCCTTCCCTGTCAGTGATATTTATACAGTAATCAGTGGCTATTTTTAGCTCCGATCGTAGTATAAATGTCACTGGTCCCAAAAAAGTTTCAGATTTGTCCGCCACAATGTCGCAGTCCCAATAAAAATCATCACAATTACTAGACAATAAATAATATTAAAAATGCCATAAATATATACCCAATTTAGTAGACGCTATAACGTTTGCGCAAACCAATCAATATACGCTTATTGCATTTTTTTTAACCAAAAATATGTAAGAATACATATCAGCCTAAACTGATGAAGAAATTCGTTTTTTTTTTTTTTAAATCCAATCAGATGACCACTAACCTCAGGCAAAATATATACTATTACAATGTTAATCACTTTAGTTTTATGGACATAAGTATAATCATGGTGATACTAGCAGAGAAAATCATGTAAACAAAGGTGATAAAAGCTTTTTTTATTTTTGAAAATGTACCACACTATCAGTACTAAAAAAGTCTGCACAAAAGGTTGCTCAGTAAAACAAAATACAGTTGGTCTGAAGCTATTAGTCTGAGGTCAAGTATTTTGTTTGTGCTGTGTTTTATCCAAAAGGTTTATGACTGTAATGGAAGTATTAAAACAATGTTGCACTAGCAACCTGATTTCAGGTTTGGGAATATTCAACATAATTTTCGCATTGCTTCTTCTGATTGACATTACAATTCATTACATGAATTTCTTAGCAGATAACCTTTTTATTTTTCTGCTGGACACCTTGCAGTAAAGTAATATTTCCAAAAGGTACACCGCAAGCTGGTGTTTTTTTTCAAACTTTAAGTCAAATGAAGAGACTGAATTGAACGGAACATGTTTTTGCTTCAAAGCACACCTATGCAGGAGATATATTTTATTGTCCCGCTCCAATGGTTTCGGAATATAAAATAGCTTCAGGGTGAAGTCCAGGATAACCAAACATATTGTCTAAAAATTAGAATATTCCTACTTAAAGCAGATTGTAAACCGCCGGTGAGTTAATTAAAAAAAAATCCTTTAAGGCAATGTCATAATGTGCTAGTATGCATCGCACATTATGATAGACCTACCTTAGAACAAAGGGCTCCAGTGCTGCAATGTCACGGCAGTTGGCTGACATCTTCCCCGGTCTTCCTTCCAGTTTTGTGGCCTGCAGCTACATGAGTGGCATCCGCAAGGGTGCCGCCACTTTTGGCATTGGCTCTGAAGGCCCTAAACTGTAAGCCGGACCTTCAGAGCGCATCCATGATGTCATCAGGCTCTGAAGGCCCAGCACTGTAAGCTGGACCTTCAGAGTGCATTCATTAAATGATTTCAGGCTCTGAAGGCCCGGCACTCTAAGCCAGACCTTCAGAGCGCACCCGTGATGTCATTGGCTGCATATCTCCAAAACTTTGCTAGTTTAGGAAAATATTCACAGTACCTACAGGTAAGCCTTATTATAGGTACAAGTGGTAGTACAGAGTTTACTACCATTTTAAATGCTGGTATGTTCTATTTATTTATGTTTCTTTTATGTTTATTTATGTTCTATATATTCTATTTTTTTTTACATCTGTTTAGTAGTGCAGTGTAAAACCTTGCATTTTTGCAGGAGCTTCCTGTAATAAAGACCTGTCATTGTAACTCTTTCTTCTTGTACAGGTTCACGAGTCTTGTCTCTGCTCCCTCCTGTAGTTGTATGGAGGCAGCATATAGTGGGTGGTGATGCTGGATCCAGAGGTGTATTTAGGTTTTGTGCTGCCCTAGGCCTGACTAAACTCATGCACCCCCTAATTTAAATATGACCCACCCTTCCTGTTAAGGACACACCCCTTCCTATTTAAGACCCACCCTGTCATCTGTAAACCACACCCCTTCCTATTTAGGCTCCACCTCTTCCTCTCTGAATTAGCACACACAATCTCACACCATTTACTACATACTTACATCAATCACTCCATAATGAAACTGACATGATGATGTTTTTAATAACTTAGATAACTTTAATTAACTTACTGCATGAGATTACCAGAGACTGCGGACATTCTGCATTAGATTACCAGAGACTGAGGACATTCTGCATTAGATTACCAGAGACTGCGGACATTCTGCATTAGATTACCAGAGACTGCTGACAGATACTGCACAAGATTACCAGAGACTGTGGACATACTGCATTAGATTACCAGATACTGCATTAGATTACCAGATACTGCAGACATACTACACAAGATTACCAGAGACTGTGGACATACTGCACGAGATTACCAGAGACTGCAGACATTCTGCATTAGATTACCAGAGACTGCGGACATTCTGCATTCGATTACCAGAGACTGCGGACATACTGCACAAGATTACCAGAGACTGTGACTTACTGCACGAGATTACCAGAGACTGTGATTTACTGCATGAAATTACCAGATAATTTAGATAACAAGGTAATTTAAATATAACATTTAATTGTTAATAAGCGGTGGTTGGGGGGGCCTTGCGGCTATTTTCGCCGAACACTGACACTCACTCACAGAGTCAAGCTGAGAATCACTGGTTCAATAAAACAGTATAAAAAATCGTAATAAGCAGGGGGAGGGGGGGCATGGGGCGGTTCGGCAGCAGACAGACATGTATTTCAGATAATCTGCTGATAGTAAGATAATTAGCGGGGGGGGGGGGGGTTGGACATCAGACAGCTCTGAGCTCTCATCGCTTTGTACCTCTTTTTAGATGACACTTTGAATGCTGCTTGATCACATCGTCCACATCACATTCTTCTCTCTCTCTCTCTCTCTCCTCCTCCCGTCCCGACCAGATGCTATGATGCCGCGCGGAGGCTGGGAGGCAGAGCATCCACCAAGTAACTGATCTATGGGGGCTGGCACTGGCAGTGTCGCTCCCCACACTGTATGCGGTGGTGACAGACTCAGTGACACATACAGAACGGCAGCCAGCCGTGGCAGGCGGCAGCTCCGCAGCAAACAATCTCTGCGGATGGCTGCCTCTGTATTCTGGAAGACGTTTGGGGTTTTTTTTGTGGGGGGGCGCGAAACGCGGCCGTCCGCCGCAAAGTGCCGCCCTAGGCCTTGTTGGCCTAGGCCAAGATACATCTCTGGCTGGATCCCTCCCACAACTCTGCTGCCTGTACAGGCTATGTGCAGCACAGTGATAATATCACTGCTACATGCATTAGGTAATATTTGGGGGTAAAGCTTTAACTTCAGCTTGATTATCGGGGGCCAACTGAAGTCTCTCAATTGCTGAATTACCAATCTCAGATGTTAGGGGTTAATTTTCTTAAAGCAGAACTACACTGTATCTGAGCACCATAAACAGAAATTATTTTTAATATTCAAATCAAACTCACCCATCCACCCATGTCTCTATGTTTTATTTTGCTGAGAAAACATTCCCTAGCATTGGCGATCTTGAGTAAGGGAATCCTTGGAATCCATCTGCCCTTGGCTCCATTAGGCAGAAGGGGATGCTAAGCTGGGAAAACCCCTCCTCCTCATCCTAAAAACTCATGTGACATAATTTGCATAGGCATTGACACCAGGAAGTAAATGTAGAAATGTTAAAAAAAAGTATAAAACAAGTAAAAATGATATACTGTATTTTCCTATTTACTAATACAAGCAGCATCAGGATTAAACCTAGTCAATGTTAATTGAGAGAGTGAAGTTCTACTTTTAAAGAGGAAGTAAACCCACTATAAAAAAAGCACCACCTGCAAGACAAAGGCATAATGAGCATGCATAGCATACTAGCTCATTATATGTAATACTCACCTCAGATCGAAAGCCCCCACAGCTGTCCTCGTTCACATCTCTCCCAGCTGTTACTTCTGGGTATCGCAGCTCCGGTATTGTGATTGGCCAGAGCTGCGATGACATCACTCCTGTGCACGCACGCGGGAGCCGCCGGTTACAGCACGGCCTCCATTAGGAACGGCGCGATCACCTTTGCTAAAGTGCGCCTGCACCGTTGTCTACAGCGCATGAGCAGTAGACATTGGCGCTTGTGATTTTTGTAAATATCTCCTAACCTGTGTAGGTTTAGGAGATATTTCAAGCACCTACAGGTAAGCCTTAATCTAGGCTTACCTGTAGGTTAAAGTGATTGTAAAGGGTATATGTTCACTTTGCAATGTGAATGTGAAGTATGAAACTTTGGCTGCTTTTGATACCATAAGGTTCACGTTATTTATACTTTCCAAAGTGAACATACACTTTCCAAAGTGAATAACTTTTACTCCTTGAGTAAATCAAACCCAATGCTCATTTAACTATGAAGCTGTATTCAGTTCACATGCACATGATTGAGCTTTACCTTTTTAAGTGATCATTACTTAATCATTTTCCCTCCACTTATGGAAGAGTAATAGACATGTTTCTAGATATTTGACCCTAAATCTGAAATGTTATGGTTTTCATAAAGGACAGCTTATGTCTTTATAATGTAATATATTGATGTATGGTTTCTGAGAACATAACTGTGGTCATGGCAAATACCTTGAAAATGTAACTGACAATACAAATAAAATCCATGATTGCTCTTTTAATGAAAATTGAGAATTTAAGTAAAGTAATTTGCAGACAAAAAGTTATTTAAGTGGCCTATCCGGCCCACTCATCATGCGATGCTCCATCCTGCTGCAGCCTGTATTCTGGTCAGATGTATATATAACTGACTCAACCATACAACAATGGTTTGTGTGTGCAAAATAGTTGGTATGGGTTGGTCATTGTTTTATATAGTTGAGCTCAAATAAGATGTAAGATGGAAATTCTACTCAACATTGGGAGATCTTTAAGGCAGCTGAACGATCTATTTGTCTTCATCAAACGTCCACATAAAGGAGAAGGGTGGTGGTGGTACTAGTGTGTGTAAAGAGGGGCTGGGATTTATAATTTCCAGGTAACCTTTAATTTGAAAATTACCCTAGTAAAAATGTATCTACTGTATCTAGTCCAGCCTTTCTCAACTAGAGTTTTTTTTAACCCTAGGGAACCCAGAGGTTTGGTAGAGGTTCCTTGAGCTGTGGCTGACTGACCTCCCCATCCAATGGTACCTGCATAGTTCCAGGTCCAATGTCACTTGACAGAGCCAGTAGCATGAAACCAATGATAATTTTAGCTGTCTGTGATAGAGGCATTCTGACCACCATTGTTATGGGGACATTTTTCCCACTGACCATCTAGGTAAGGGACATTCTTCTTACTCATCAATGTAAGGGATATTCTTCTCACTGACTATCAATGTGAGGGACATTCTTCTAACGGACCCCAACTAATTTTATCTGTGGGTCCCTAAGACCTGAAAATGATTTCCTTTAACAATAGAAAGTATCAGAAAATATAACATGAATACTTTGTAAAAGCAGCATTGGAAAACGTGACATTGAACAAGCTGCTGTAAAATGTATCTCTTGCTGTGCAACTCTAAATTGTCTGGTTAGCTTATTACAAATTCATCCAACTCTAGGAGCAGGACATCTCATTCATTTAGCATGGAAGAAAATCGAAGCAAACATTTTCTGCTACAGGAAAGCAGTATTAAACCGTTTTCATTGGGGGTTGTTAGCCATGAAAGCGTATGTTGAATGTATATGAAGCAGATCTTAGACATGCAGCTAATATATGCCCATAATTAGCATTGTAAGTTCTGTGCTATCTTGCAGCCTGCATCTCCCTGTGAAGATATGCTTTCTGATTAAATTGTATTCTATTTTATTCATTTACAATAGGCCTATAGGCAATGACCCAAATGGATTCCCATTGCTACATATAATGCACATTCTTTTTTCTTCCTCCCCACCATACAGGATTATGCCTTTGTAGTTGACGTTTATAGGCAGGCATTATAAGGCAAAGACTAAAAATGAAAAAGAATTGCCCCACTGTGGAATAACATTCAGTATGTTATGACCTTCAGATTAACTGTTTATCCTCCAAGGCACACACGATTAAATCTGACTGTAGCCCATATTTTAATAGGTTTGCACTGTTGTAAACATGTATCTTTTATGTTATCAAGATATACAAAAGTATTTTGCAAATTAGTTGCTCGTGTGGCTAGATTTATTTATGTTTAAATGCGCTACTCATCTGGTCCAGAGTGTTGTGGATATTGAAATTTGTAATCCAGAGCTGGCCAAAAGTGAGGCCACAGCAGATGACACTGCCAGAAGCTTTATATTCTTCAGAAAAAAATGCAGTTTCTTGATTATATGGCTATACTGGGTGAGATATCACCAATGTCTGCCTTGACAGCAGTTGGGTGTATTCAAGTTGCACTGAATTTGGGGAATGCATCTAAGGATGTAGATAAAACAGCATTACATTCTAATTGTTAGGTACTTTCCCAAGGCATATAAAATGGACACATAAGTTAGAACTATGGCCTGTATAAGGACGTTCAAATATTTTTTATGTTCCCAAAAGCAGAGATAAACTTTAAAGCCCAATAGTACTTTCAGTTCAAATTGGCTAAATCCATTCTAGGTACATCAAAATCTTTAGTTTTTTTTGTCTTTAGAAAGCAGCCACAGTCTGAACACAAAAACCTGTCCGCTATCACCATGCTGCAGAGGCAAAGCCTTACTCTGTGTGGAAACAGTGGTCTCTCTGCAGATTTCTGACATGCTCATTGTTGAGCTAGAGTTCTCCCACCAGCAGGGAACATGTGCTTTCACACAGAGAGCAAGGGTCCTTCTCTGCAGGCAGGGGGCAGTTTTTTTCTTCTTATCAGGCTGTGGCTTTCTCAATCATAAAAGACTGACTTAGCACATTTTGTTTTTATTCACCTGTAAATTATTTAGAGTCACACAGGAATGAGGTCTGCTTAACAAGGAAAAAATGAACTTTAAACTAAGCTCTTATTTTCACTAAAGCTGGCCATACATAGTTAAATTTTTTTTTTCAACTGGCAGGCTGAATAAAAAAAACTCAACCAATTCCCCCATTAACACACTATCAGAATACACAGATCACGACTGCATCCATTGGCTATTGGCTACAGGAACTAATCGAGCGGCTTTGATTCTACAAGATGGTTGAATTTATTTTCAACTGCAGTGGCCACACATGGATGGAGACACATTTTGGTCCATCTATGGCCACCTTATGCTCCACTGTGGAGTAATTCAACATCACATTTGAAGTTTTTCAGATTACTTTCACACTATTGCTGAGCTACCACTTCCAGCAGCGAGTCAGCAGCCTGCCAGGCTGTTAATCTCCAAAGTACATATAGAGCAGGTTCACAGAAAGAAAAGAGAGAAAGTGCTGAAATCTGACACAACTACTTCTCTAGCAAATTGTGCAGGCGACATACTTCACAGTGTTTGTAACTTCAGAGGTCAGTGAAGAATTCTTTCCGTTGATTCCCAAGTTGTTCTTTAACGACTTATTGAGTCACTAGCTAAGAGAAGCCACTTATTGTACATATTAGGTATTTTATTCATGATATGCCAACATTTGTTCTGGGTCATTGGCTGGGTATTATGTCAAGTAAGATAAAAATAACAGAACAGGATTTAAAATGTTAAAATCAACTCAACAGTTACAACCCCCAAATTTGTTTGACATGCTCCTTTTTTTTACATTATAGAGAGATCTCCATCAGCATTCCTTATTCAACCTACAGTGAATCGAACAGCCATTGAGAACCTAATGGATGATGTCACACTGCCGTTATGGATTTTCCACAAGGGAAGCAAAATGAGCAAATAATTGGGAGGTCCAGCTGTAAAAGGCTGGCAACTCATCATGTGTTTGTGAATAGGGAAGACACAAAAAACATTGTAGGGAGATGTCCACTGGTGTCTCAAAAAGATATAAGAAGATAACTTGCACCACCTATTCTGATAGGTAGATCTTCTCACCTACTGAAACTGTTTTGTATGGAACTAGTCTTTAATAAACATTAAAAATTATTAAGGGTAAATTTCACAGGTGTATCAGGGAGATATTATGACCTGATGGGTAATTTATCCAACCAAGCCCATCCAAAGCATAATGGCAGTGTTGGATGGAGCTGGCCTTTAACACGAATCTCGCCTTTGTTAACAAAAAAAGTAACAGTTACTTGTTAAGAAGATAGGAAAAACAGTTCAGAATTGTTTTACATATTTCCACCTGTTATCAAAAACAAATTAGCTAAGTGTATTTGGGAATTCTAAAAAATAGACATCAGCCTAAAATAAAATCTGTGGCATATTACAGAAATTGAAATGCCGCTTGAGACCAGTTTTATAAGTTAATATGACACTTTTTTGAATAAAATAATGTCAGCTCATAAGCTTTGAAGAACACTATAATTATGATAAAAATGTTGTTCATAGCTAAATATAATGTAATCAAGATGTACAAATAGTATGTCATAGAATGATAATCATTCTTCCTTAAATACAAACAGGATGCAGTGCATTAGCAGCATATAAAATATACTGCTTTCAGCTAATTCTAGAAAAGAATTGATTTTAATATATGCAGCACATGTGAGACTAAGCATCTTATTTATAACATATAATTTGCCAGTAATGGTAACGTAAAGGGGCTCAAGTAATCTGCCTTGCATAAAACTTGTTTATTAAAATGCAATGTCTGTTTTGCTAGCTACTGAAAGACAGCTATGATATAGCTGTGAATAATGTAGAATTTCCTCACATTTGTAGGCAATCCATCCACCATAAATTTCAGGCACTCAGCGCTATGTAAAATTACAGCAGAGGAGTACAGTGCCAAAATGTAATGTTCCATGTAGCTGTGATAGTTCAACATGGGCCTGTACATTCTACTACTGCTCTTTCAAAGAGGCATGTTGGACCAATGTGGTCCAAATAGTAGCATTGGAGCTGTCATATACCTTATTTTCCGTCGTATAAGATGACCTCTTATACTAAAAAATATGCCTCAAAAATCAGGGGTCGTCTTATACGCCGGATGCAGAGTCAGTCAGACTACGGACGTCCATTTTTCAAAAGCCGCGCCTCCTCCTCGTGCTGTTCTGTGATAGGCAGAACGCTCCATTTCCTAGGAGAGCCTATGTTCAGTGCTCCACCTATCATGGACGTTGTCTCGTCCTTGGATATCTGTGATATGTGGAACACTGAGCACAGGCTCTGCTGGGAAACTGAGTCTTCCGCCTATCAAGGAACAGGACGAGGAGGAGGCGCGGCTTTTGAACAATGGATGCCCGCAGTCTGACTGACTCTGCCAGGGATAAGGTATGGAGATTGTAAAAGTGAGGCATGTAATGGCACAGAGAGGTATGCAATGGCACAATGAGGTATGCAATGGCACAGTGAGGGGGGGAAGGGGATCGTCTTATATGGCGAGTATATCCCAAAAACAACATTTTAGCTGGAAAATTAGGGGGTCGTCTTATACGCCCAGTAGCCTTATATGCTGGCAAATACGGTAA
The DNA here is from genome assembly GCA_029574335.1 of Rana kukunoris. Classification (NCBI taxonomy): domain Eukaryota; kingdom Metazoa; phylum Chordata; class Amphibia; order Anura; family Ranidae; genus Rana; species Rana kukunoris. The sequence goes on along the minus strand of CM056050.1, from coordinate 229,200,523 downwards.
TAATTCTTTCAATGATACTCAATCAAAGTTGAGCTCCAGTCAGACCAACTTTCTCTCCAACATCTGAATAGTCCCACAAAACCATGCATGTACACTGGTCATGGACCTTCTGCATCGTACTTGAGGACAACGAGGGCCCACCCACATACAGGAAGTAAAGGAGAGCAAAATGTACTGCTGGCTTCTGGGAACGCTAGGAATAAGGTAAGTATTTTGCCATTTGAAACTTCCCTTAGGCAAAAAAAGTGTCTTGCTTTTTGTGTTTGACACACAGTCTTGATTACTGTCTATATGGAGTATCCTTAAATTAATAACAAACACTGAGAACAAACATGAGGTATTTGAGCTTAGAAGTCCACTCTGCAAATCAAATAGAAAGGGACTTGTTCAGTTGTAAGAATCTGCTACCCTCTACTGTCTGTATTTGCTACTATTATGACAAAGTTGTTAAGGTACATCACTTCTTGTCTCTGCGTAGCTGGGTTAGAAACCCCAGAAGAAGGAAGTGGAGAGAAAGAGGAAATGAGCTGAGGCCACATATCCCCATGGAAGAACTGTGGCTATTTCAGATTTAAACTGGGGTTATTAGACAAGTGTCCTATGTTAATAGATTACTATGGTTGTCTATAGTTTCTGGGTGTTTGTATGCATATATTTAATGACTGGTGACTAAAGTATATTTGTTGTCATCTCACATGCACTATATCAGATAGTTCTGTCTGCAGCCCAGTGTGCTTTTGTAGTGGTCACCTTATGGTTAAGTAGATTAACCTGTTAATTGCAATAAAATGTATATGCATCTTCTGTTAGCCTAGTTAAACCTGTTCATTTTGGTTTGGGATTCTTTAGCTAGTTTTAGCTCAGGGCTCAATATAGGCTAGAGCCAGGTTAGGCATCTTAATAATACTTCTGGTAATTAGTAGACACGTGAACATTGAAATATTTCGTAACAGAGTTTTGTTTTCGTCGGAAAAATAAATGTATTTAGTTACTCCCAAAATTCGTTTTTATTCATTTTGTTTTGTTAAAAAATGCATGCATCCAAATTAATTAAGGTCAAATCTTTCATAGAGGTAAATCTTCAGTTATACTCACCTGACACATTTTTCTTTGTGATCAATCAAGCTGCATTATCACACTGGTGATACTAGTGTAGCAGGCAAAGGTATGAGGCATTTTTTGATCTGATGCCCTTTCATAAACCTAAACATTTTGAAGAGAGCATATGATAATTGGGGTTATTTCAAGAAAAAAACAAAAAATGATCAGGGGCTACAGAATAATTCCTCGAAAAGGTACTGACACCCGGGCATAAGCTGATAACGTGTTCTTTATCGTGTGTGGGCCTGCAAACTGTGCCTCTAACCACCTTCTGGATTGACTGCTTACTGCACTATATGGCTTGATCAGACTCCTGAAGTCTTTGGAGGAATCGGCCCTGGCTGGGTATTAGCCACAAATGTCTAAACTTGTGCAGCTGGTAAGTTGTGCACTTTGTGGTGGATTCACTTGACTCCACCCATCAAGTCCAATTATTCTCACTATATTGTTGCTGTTTGTTCATTTTCCGTTGGAGGAACTTCCAGGTTTCAATATTCACCAGTGGACTTTACACAAGTTTCACGATTCACGTTTTGGGACTTATTTTTTTTTTCAATCAATAGTTTTTATTGTAGAATTTTTCAAGGGGAACAGAAAAGAAAAAGGGGAAATGTAAAAGCACAGGGTAATGGGGGAATGCACAGTATACAAATTGTACGTGAAACATAGTCTAGTACAGGACAAAATAGGAATAGATGCATTTAAGACAGAGAAAATTCAATGGAACAAATATTCGAGAACCTTATCAGTTTTGGGGCCATATGGACCAACACTGATCAAAATGTCTTGTCGTCAAGGAGTTAAGTGCTATAAGTTTTTCAAAAGTGAAATTCCTGTGGACCTCTGTTATTACATCAGAAATATTCACAGTGGTTTTAGATTTCCAATTTCGTAGAATGGACGTACGTGTTTCCAATAAAATGTGTGTAACTACTGTCCTCATGTGGAAAGGGAATCTATCAATGTGTATGTTGAGAAGAGCTAGCGCTGGATCAGGTTGAGTCAATATCCCTGTGGTGGAAGAAATGAGTTTAAAAACCTGATTCCACAGGCTTCTTATATGTGGACAATACCAGAATACATGCATGAGATTGCCTACTTGACCACATTCTCTCCAGCAGTTGGCTGGGGTACCAGGATAGAATGTGGCCAATCTCAGTGGAGTGTAGTACCACCTGTTGGTTAATTTAATGGACAATTCCCAGTGTTTTACACAGTGAGAAGCTTTATGAATCGTCTAAAAGGCACACGACCAATCCTCTTTTGTGAATCTAGTACGTAGGTCTACCTCCCAGTTTTTCATTGCAGTCGTCTTTCATCTTATCTTGAAATAAATTGTAGAACAGTGATATGCCCTTTGAGGCAGGGTGAGCGGTAGAATAAAATTTCCACACCCTCTTAGGAAGGGATATGGTCGGGGAAGGTAACGATTGGAGGAAGCGCACAATTCTGTCACAGGTGTGGAAAGATCTGTCAGGTAAATGGAATTGGGATACAACCGTGGCAGGAAGTAGGGGCGTATCATTCGCGTACAGTTCCGAAATAACAGTCATCCCATGTGAATTGAGTTCAGAGACAGTCAATCTGGGTATCTTGGCTTCAAGTAGTTGTAATGGTAGTTGGAGGTCAATACCTTGAAAGTCTTGATGGTCTTGGTTCAGTATATGTCTCCACGCTTTTAACGAAGTCTGTATGGTAGGGGGTAAAGAGGTTAGTTTCCAAGGAGACCATTTGTCACTGAGCAACATTATTTTCACGTTAGCCGTCGGTGACAGTGTATTTTCTATGTTCACCCAGGGTGGAACGTCTAGGTCATGGAACCAGTGTTTAAGTTGGTCAAGTCGAGCTGCCCACATATAGTCATGTATGTCGGGTAGACCTGCTCCTCCTACTTTTTTGTGAGACACAAGATTGTTACGTGAACACCGTGCCCTTTTACCCTGCCAAATATACTTCCATCCTAATGTTGTGAGGCGATTAAGGTAATGGCACGGTATACACAATGGAATTACACAAAAAAAGTATAGGATTTGAGGCATAATCAGCATTTTAAAAGCAGATATTCTACCCATCCAGGACACTTCCTTCTCAGAGATCCTTTTGAGTTGGGTTTAAATTTTTTCAATCAGTGAGGGGAAATTAGCTTTGATAAGCGTAGAGACACTACTCGTAAGGGTGATACCAAGGTATTTGATAGAGCCCGAGCTCCATGTGTAGGATAATCGGGATAGTAGGCAACTCTTGACATGAGGTGGTACCCCTAAGTCAAGGATAAGAGATTTTGTAAAATTGACTTTGTAATATGAAACCTTTCCAAATGACATCAGAACATTGTGAACTTCAAGTAAAGATTCAACAGGGTTGGTCAATAGTAATATCACATCATCAGCAAAAAGACTGATGGTGTGATTTTCATGGCCAAATTGAAAACCTGAAATCCTTGGATTAGACCTGATGGCTTCGGCTAGAGGTTCTATTATTAGATTGAAAATTGACGGGGATAGGGGGCAACCCTGCCGTGTACCATTTGTTATAGGGAAAGACTCTGAAAGAAACCCAGAAGAGTACACTCGAGCAGAGGGACATGAGTATAAGGCCTTGGGACTTATTTTTAATGTGAGTTTTTCATTTGTATATTTGGTCAATATGTGACTTTAAGAGCGCAGCTTATTATTATTTTTTATGTATTTTTAGGTTTGAATACAAACCCTGACATATTGTGAGCCTCAGGACTGGTCAGTGAGGTCACACTTCACACTAAGGGAGGCTCAAAAGGTGGCAAGGCATAACCAACTTTAACAATTGCAAAAAAAATGTAGGTTGTGTAGCAAACTTCAACTGCTGATACTTCTGGATATACTAATCATGTACTTCTCACTGAAGGATTTTTCTGCTTATGCATTTTTTTATCATATTTTCAGAATATACAGTAAATGCCCAGGTTTGTTAAAGTTTTACTTTAATTGATATTTTTGTCAAAGTTTATTGACATCATTGTGAGGTCCACAAGAAATAAGGAATTCTACAAAAAAATTGTTTATATGAAATAAATTTGATATTCTTGGTAAATTTATCTGGATATACTGTATATGACGGTCTTTGCTTTATTTTTTCATTTATTTTCAAGTGTATCATCTATGTGCAGTAACATTTGTGTTCTTTAATTTTCTTCAGTGGCAAGACTATATTCTGCAAATTCTTCTATACCTTACCTATAGCATATCGCTCAATCTTATCTGATGTCAGAGATGACATAATTCACTTGCATAGCCTTTTGGTGACCTTTAAGGTAATGACTATATAATAAGGTACTTGCTACCATTGCAGTAACTGATAATGATGTCACTCAGCTATCTTAACAACACAATAAGAAATGTTTAATGGAAACAACCATCTATTGACATTTCTGATCCAATGTTTTTTCTTACAGGTATCAGTTAATAATTAAAAATAGAATCTATAATGACTATCAAGTTGGTCATTTTTTTTTGGAAATCATTCTCTTTATTATAACATTATATAGCTTTGAAAAATGTATAACACTTAAATAAAATATAGATATGCTTTTTAGGGTTATTTATGGATCATTAATAAATATAAATATGTTCAGAAGTAAGTTGAAAAAATAAAAATAAAATGTAGTACTCATTGGAATTACAGGAAAAATAGATGAATGCAAAAAAAAAAAATTCCTTTGTTTATAATTCACAGATTTTTTGTCTTGATCATCCAATTCAAATGCGCCCCCCCCCCCCCCCTTTATGGTGTGCTATTTTTTTTATTTATTTTTTTGTTAAAAGAGTGTTCAAAGAAAAAAAATGGGCATTGTCGTATTGTCTCATTTTTTTTAGGTTATGAATAGTTAGGAAGGCTGAGCATTAAGGAGACAAAAACATCTTTGTACAGAATACAGCAGTAACATCATCATAAACCAGGTCAGGGCAGCCAATAATGAAGCATCAAGCAGATGATGAAAATATGATTTTTTAGGTTTCTCGACCCTAGCAGAACCCTAACAGCTTCAGCAGCAACATGGTCCATGTGCCTGCCTGTAAAACTATCTTGGATCAGGCAACAAAAACCACAATAAAAAAAAAATATATAATAATTAAGACATGCTATTATTTTTTTCCTGATTTACAGTACTGAAACAGCAGCAACAAAATGTACACCCTTCTTTGTACAAGTTATACAACAATTAAATAATCTTTCTTTTTATAATTTGATTATCTGGTCTGTAGCACAAGGTAGCAGCATACTATACTACTATGCAACCAGGCTGATTGAAAAGGAGGGAAAATATACCTTTTTGTTTTGAGGTAAAGCATTAATAGGCATATGAGTTGTAAGTAGCTGATATATATATATATATTTTTTTTTCTTTTAACATTAATGTATATGTTTGGACATTGCAGTGGTATGTGGGCATATCCAGGACAAGTAGTCAGTGGTAGTGGTAGATCAGTAATATAGTTTGATAATATAGTATTAAGACTCAGGAGTAAAAGAGCATTATTGTAAACCACTGCATGTAAGTGCCCTATAATGCTCCATTTTGGGGTAATGTTAATAAAATTGTGAAAAAACAAAGTCCATGTAAGTAATGAAGTCTTAAGATTATTTGGGGTGCTTTTGTCCCGGAAAACCCCATATAGTGACTATTGCACCTTGTGCACACACTGGTATCACCACACACGCTCAGCAAATGGCGATGACTCTCTTGTTGTACAGTAAGGGAAACCTAAAAGACATGTAGGCATGTAGGTCCTTAGGGAGACCTATCCCGATGGTCCTGATGGTCTTTGGTTGTCAATCCTTACTCCTGATCTCACTGCAGTGGATTCAAAAAGCAGGCAGTGTGATGAATGGGAAAAACATAAAAAATTTGAAGACGTCGCGGTTAGATACAAAACACATTAGTCGACTGTTCTCCTGCCTCACTTCCGGCCTCACGAGTGGAACGCATGCTAAGACATAGGCAGCATTAATTTTGTTAAATTGATAGCACAGACCGTTTTTTGTATAAACAGTGGTGCCTTTAAATTGTTTTAATAAAAACGATCAGTTTGTTACGTTTTTCCTATCCATTCGACTGCCTGCTTTTTAACCTCCCTGGCGTTTTTCCCGTGTCTGACACGGGGTAAAAATTTGCTGCTACTATTGTTGATCCCGTGTCAGACACGGGCTCGCCTCGCAGAATCCAGAGACAGTTTACTTACCTTCTCCGTGGATCCAGCGATGCATCCCCGCTGTGTGAGCGAGCGGGTGCTCGCTTGATTCACACAGCGTCCCCGTGTGCCGCCAAGCTCCGTTCCCTGCGACGTTACGACGCACGGGGACGGAGAACGGCGCCAAATTCAAAAATGTAAACAAACACTATACATACAGTACAATGTAATCTTATAGATTACAGTACTGTATGTAAAAAATACACACCCCCCATGCCCCTAGTGGTCTGCCCAGTGCCCTACATGTCCTTTTATATAATAAAACTTTTCTTTCTCCCTGCAAACTGTAGATTGCCCATAGCAACCAAAAGTGTCCCTTTATGGCAAAAATTGTTTTAGAGCAGCTAAAAAACAGCGATAATAAATTATAATCACTTGCAGAATTTAGCGATAGCGATTTGTGGGGAAATTCATCATAAAAAAAAAAAATAATGACAGCAAAAATTCTGCAACTGAGCAAATTTCAGTGATTTTGATTTGATTACATTATTGAATAATTTTTACTATAATTATATTATTATTTGTTATAATTTTTTATAATTATTTATTATATTATAATTTTTAATAAAAAAAATTAAAAAAATCATACCCGGGATGCCTATTAGACTCTTGTTTAGATAGATTTAAGTAAGTACTTACTAAGAATTGAAGGCCTATAATACATAACACCACATTTCCTTGCAAAACAATTGCAACGCTTTTGGTACAAAATTCCAGACAGAATCATAACGCCAGGGAGGTTAAATACATATTTGTAAGCAGTAAATTACAATTTTAAAACAAGCCCTCACTAACCACCTCTTTAGCTGCAACCACTCTTGAATATTTAATACTGAAAATTTGCAGCAAAAACGTTTTAAGTTTACATTTACAATATCTCCATAGCTCACCTACCACTCAACTTGGTAGCCTGCCAGACTTATAATTTCTAAAGTAAATATAGAACAGGTATTTTCTTGTGAAAAAAAAATATAGAACAGGTGTACAGTATGGGAATGACCAGACTGCTGAAACCTCAATTAAATAACTTCAATACTTTTATTATAAATTTTGAAGATGAAATGCTCTAAAATGATTGTAACTACATAGACACAATTAGGGCTGTGGAAATTAACTATTAATTCATCGATTAATCTTTAATTTCTTTTGATCGTTCAACATTTTTTTGTAGGTCCTGGAATTCTACAGCCATCCACTGGGAGTTGTGATAGTTTCCTTCACGGGACATCTACATTCCGACAGACTGATGTTAACCTCTTCTCATCTGGATTTAGCAGTGGTATCATCGTACACATTTTTATGCCAGTATCATACTTAGCTACATGTTTTATGACTGCGTTTGCAGTAATTTGCAGTAATTTGATATTACTCACACTATTTTTACAGTTTATGTAGCTACATCGATTTTATCTCCCGTGCAATATTCATTTTGTTACTTGAAGACTATAAAAGTTTTAATGCTATTCCCATCGAGCGCTGCCTTTGTGTGTTTTTTGTATCCTGCTATACATTGTCCCAGTGGTTGGTAGCTGCACTGGGAATCAGCCTGCAAGGAGATCAGCTAAAAGTAGTTAGATCTGTATGTGCGTTATAATTAATCAAAATTAGTCGATTAATCGAACACAAACATTTTAATCAGTAACAGCACTAGGCAAAAATCAAACTATTAGACTTTGTACTCCATTTGTTTTGATGCATGTGAAATATATTTAGATGATAAAACTGAAACCGTCCGTGTCCTTGCTTAAATTAAAACTGTGGCCAGTCCATGTACAGCCAAAGAGAGTTGGCAGCATGCCAGGCTTGTAATCTCTATTGTACATACAAATCAGGTGTGTAGGAAGATGGGAGAGAGAAAAGAGACCTGAATTGGACAACCTCTGTCATTGTCTGGGGTCAGGTTTTGAGACCATTAGCTATAGTAGTAGAAGGACTACCAGCAGGAATGATATATAAACAGGTCACCCTGGCAAATATTGTAGGCCCACATGAGGTGCGAATTCTACATACTAACCAGTATTCACCAGAGCTCCTAAAGGTGGAGATGCATGTTAGTACCAGGTCACAGTCCTCAGGATTGTAGTGGAGTAGGGGATATAGCAGGTAAGGATCAAACACAAGCATAGTCAGTAAACAAGCCAAAAGTTGGTAAAAAGTAGTTGCATGTTGGGATCAAGCTGAAGCGTAGTCAAGGAACAAGTCAAGGGTCAGTAACGAGTGGTAGCAAGGATATGGACCACAGCAGGAAAGACAAAAATGAATACTGTCTGGAAAGAGCACAATAATTTGGCAAACAGGAAATGCAGAGACATGGCTTAAATCAGGAAGTTCATGGGCGGAGCAAAGAGTTCAAGATTCAGGACAAAATGGTTCAGGGCATGATCATTTAAGAAATTGTCCAGGGAGTTCTCCACTATTCCAGGTGGCTCAGCAAGAAGAGACATTGCCTGACACAGCAGAGGTTCTGTGTTCAAATCCAAGCCCCTATAGCCTCACTGCTTCTCTTGCAAATTTCACAGATGCATTAACTCACTGTAGTCATAACTACCCAGGATAGACCTGATTTAATTCTGCTTTAAGTCTCCTACAAAATACAAAATATAACCAAGGTATAATATCTGACAGTAAGAAGGACAGTACTAGTCAGCACCAAATCTCATTCCAATTCTCCTGAGTTTAATAGTCAAAAGCAGCAGTGCTTTAGATCTCACACTGCAGATATACAGCTACACTGTAGGGACTCTCACTTACCGGGAAGTTCACTGATATACTCAGGGCTGGCGCTACCTCGCTATGTTAACTAGGCTTAGGGTGCAGTCACGGTCATTGGTTTCCCTACTCCCTCCTTAACAATAATAATTCTTAACTTTTGGGTTAGATACCAAAAAGTGATCAGCAACAGGATAGTTTTATGAGAGGTTTGAAGAGGAAAAAGGCTTAGACACAAGCAATTGTTATATTAAAAATAAAAGTTATTTCTCAGGGACAACTCTGAAAAATGTACCAGCAGCAAGCTAGTAGTTTAACCTATTCAAATAGAATAAACTGTGCAGACACAAAGAAGATAGATGCATGTTATACTATAAAAATTACAGTATAGAATATGAAATGCACTTAAGTAGAGGTACAATAGTATGTAAGCTGCTCGATTTGACCAAATATGTAAACACAAGAGAGTTATAAAAAACAGAGCTGTTCAAACTTGCTCTGACTATTATCCACTGGAGTGTGGTATAGTGCTCGGCAACACTTCCCTAATTGCAGTTCCAGAGCTTCCAAAAGACAGCACTTACCAATATCGTCCACAAAGGTTTTGCTTTAATATATCATGAAGAACATACAGTGCACAATGGTAACATTTCCTGGCTAATACATTTCAGCTGTGCCCATCCTTAATCACAGCCACATTACTTTAAAGCAAAACTTCACTCTCTCAATCAACATTGACTATTTTATGCTTCAAGTGTCTGGTCAAATAGATAGGAAAGTATTTTTTTTGTTACATTATGATTTCCATGCATCATATGTGTTAAATATCCCAGAAGTCTTCAGGGGAGGTGGAAGGGAGGAGGGGTTGTCACAGCTAAGGACACCATACTGCCTGCATGTCTGAGATAAGGGTCAATAGATTCCAGAAAGCACATGGTACATGAATCATCTGCCTTATTCAAGATGGCTACAGCCAAAAATGCTAGGGGGTGTTTTACAAAGCGATACATAGAGACATTGATGGATGGATGGGGAATTTGCTTTTAATATTAAAATGAAATTAAAAAGTGTTTTTGGTTTGTGCTGCTCAGATATAGTGTAGTTAAGCTTTAAATACCAACACAAAATGTAAATAAAAACAGGTATAAATCCTGCAGTGGACATTTGTGATTCATACAAAGTGAAACAATTGAAGAAAGATACAGTTTAGATTGCTGGCAAATGATATTTCATGGATGGCTTCTTAAAACTAAAAAGCACCCTCCAAAGAACCCCTAAAATAAAAAGCAGACAACTTTGTTATGTTTTTAGGATATCAATATGCCACTGCTCAGTGATCAATAAACCCCAATCCAGAGCTCATGCACCCCTGAATGAGAAAGCCGCATTTCCATGCTATAAGAAAGTCCTCTAATGTGAACTGTGTAAATGAAAACCCTACGATATAGAGCAGCTGTGTTAATGACCCCTCAAATAATTGAAAAAAAAAACGTATCGAGAATAGTAATTTATCTTAGGCCCCTTTCACATTGAGGCGTTTTTCATGCGGTACAGCGCTAAAAATAGCGCTGCTATACCGCATGAAAAATCATGCCCTGTAGTGTTCAATGTGAAAGCCCGAAGGCTTTCACACTGAAGCGGTGCGCTAGCAGGAACGCTCCAAAAGTCCTGCTAGCCGCATCTTTACCGCGGTATAGGAGCGGTGTGTTCACCGCTCCTATAGCGCGCCTTCCCATTGGAATCAATGGGAAACCGCGGCAATAGCGCGGTAATACCGCCCGCAACGCGGGCGGTATTAACCCTTTTTCGGCCGCTAGCGGGGGTTAAAACCTCACCGCTAGCGCCCGAATATCGCGGTAAACACGACGGTATAGCGGCGCTACAAATAGCGCGGCTATACCGTCACCGCGGCTCCACGCCTCAATGTGAAAGGGGCCTTAAAGCAGAGTTCCACCCATTTAAAAGTCAGAAGCTACAAAAAGAGTAGCCGCTGGCTTTTAATAACCTGGCACTCACCTGTACCATGGTCAAGCAATGCGAGCGTATGAAGCCCCGCTCTTCTCCCCCTCTTCTCCGAAGTTCCAGCATTCTAACTGTGGGCACCCGGCTGTGGCTTCACAGTCAGGCGTGCACTGCACGTGCGCGAGCTGAGATGCGCGCTGTGAATGGCTGGGCAATCTTCTGGGACTTTTGATGTGTCCTAAAAGATTGCAGGGAGGGAGGGGGAAAGGTGATCTTACATCTGGTACCGCAGAGCCCTGGGAGGAAGTGGGAACTGGGTGCCTGTAAAAACAGGGTACCTGCTCCACTCCCAAAAAATTACATGCCAAATGTAGCATGTTAGGGGGTCACCTGCACTTAAACTGGAAGTTCAATTTTTGGGTGGAACTCCGCTTTAACAAAGCTCAGTGCTTAAACTATAACCAAATTTGTAAAATAAAATCAAGAACCTATGCTCGAAGTAGACATGTGCTAAAGCGCAATTTAATAAAACATATAGGCCCAGATTCCTAGCAGATTACGGCAACGTAAGTGCAAATGTGCGCCAGCCATCCTACGCCGACGTAGCTTGCACATGCCGGCGTAGCGTGGGCACAAATATTGGCTGGACGCATGTTGCTGCTCCCATTGATTAGGCATTCAAACATGCAAATGAGGGAAATACGACGATTCACGAACGTGCGTGCGCCTGACGCATGCTACGCGAGGTAAGTTGTCCGGTGTAAAGTTATTCCCCATAAATGCGGTGCAACCCGGCAACAGACATGCAAAGGTCTGCACCAGGGAACACAAGCCGGCGTATTGTGCGTTGGACGTGTGTCCGGCTGGGCGTACGTTAACCACTTAAGACCCGGACCTTTAGTCAGCTAAAGGACCCGGACAGGTTTTGCGATTCGCCACTGCGTTGCTTTAACCGACAATTGCGCGGTCATGCGACGTGGCTCCCAAACAAAATTGGCGTCCTTTTTTCCCACAAATAGAGCTTTCTTTTGGTGGTATTTGATCACCTCTGCGGTTTTTATTTTTTGCGCTATAAACAAAAATAGAGCGACAATTTTGAAAAAAATGCAATATATTTTACTTTTTGCTATAATAAATATCCCCCAAAAACATATACAAAAATATTTGTTAAAAAAAATCGCAATAAGCGTTTATCGGTTGGTTTGCACAAAATTTATAGCGTTTACAAAATAGGGGATAGTTTTATTGCATTTTTATAATTTTTTTTTTACTACTAATGGTGGCGATCAGCAATTTTTTTCATGACTGCGACATTATAGCGGACACTTGGGACAATTTTGACAAATTTTTGGGACAATTGTCATTTTCACAGCAAAAATTGCATTTCAATTGAATTGTTTATTTGCAGTTTGGGGGTTAACCACAAGGGGGCACTGAAGGGGTTATGTGTTCCCTAATGTGTGTTTACAACTGTAGGGGGGTGTGGCTGTAGGTGTGACATCATCGATTGTGTCTCCCTATAAAAGGGATCATGCGATCGATGACGCCGCCACATGCGAAGAACGGGGAAGCCGTGTTTACACACGGCTATCCCCGTTCTTCAGCTCCGGGGACCGATCGCCGGACTCCATCGGCGATCGGGTCCGCGATTCCTGCGGTCCCGGTCCCAGAGCTTCGGACCGGGTCACGGGAGCGCGCTGCGGGCGTGCGCCCGCGACCCATGGCTGGGTACTACTACAGGATGTACCTGTACATGGATGTGCCCAGCCGTGCCATTCTCCCAACATATATGTGCAGGAGGCGGTCCTTAAGTGGTTAAGTTCATGGCGTACGTGGTGATCCGCGTAGCTTAGGCAGTTGTGCCAGCGTGGTTGTGAGGGTGTTGTGCATGCGTCTACGTCACGGCAATGTCACAGCGCATGCGCAGTTCATGATACGCAGAGCGTAAAACACTGCACCATGCTCGGACCATCATTTGCATGGGGTCACGCCCACTTCCACCTACGCTGGCCTGCACCTTCGAAACCCATGCCAAGGGGTTGAACCCTACATGTGATATGCCTTGAACAACTTGACAACTTCACTTGTAGAGCCACCACCAACAGAATCTATCTCTGCACTCACCAGATCTCACTTGTGACAACATTGAGATCTGGTAAGTGTGGAATCTATTGTATGAGAAAGGCTAAGGGTCTGCTATGAATTGTGGGAAACCTATAGGGTATCGTTTTATTTTTGTGTATGTCAGTGCTTTAAAGAATCACTGCTCCTGGCCAAGATATATATATATTTTTAAATGTTTGTATTGCATGTTGACAGATTTGGCTATCATAGATTTCAGTGGGGTTCAGGTTTAGCTTTTAAATTCATTTGAAGTTTGCTGAGCCCTGCTCGAGCTGAACCCAGGACAGTTCGAATCATTCATAGCTGTGGGTCTACTATGTACTGTACAAGTTGCACAGGCAGTATGTTTGCCTCAGCTAAAGGCATACAAATACTAACTCAGCATTTCTCATCCAGGGTTGCATGAGCTCTCTGCATTCTGAGCAGTGGCATATTGATTTCCCACCTACATTGACAAGAATGCAAGGGTGCAATTTTCTCCTGAATACTAGATTAAGGGGTCACTCCTATACAGACCACTAATGTTAGGGAACATCCTAATTATCATTATCTGCATTTCTTTTCTGTTATTATTCATTTATTTTCAAGATTATCAGCAAAATGAATGTCCCATATAGCACTTGAGTATTACAAATGATTTGTTTTGGGTGTAAAATACTCTAGGTATGTTGTAGATATAAAAAAAAATAGACAATGGTTTCCTAAGACCTGTATTTTTGAGGATTTCACTAGGGTAAAACTTTGGGAAAGACTGCATATGTTATGCTTGGCATTACCAAGGTGCCCACAATTGGATTGGCTCTTCTGTGGGTCTTGATGGGTTTGAGGAGTTTAAAGTGTATCTGTCTCAGATTTTCTGGGGTAAACTGTTATACCTGTAATAGACTGTTATAGGACAACTCCTTTTTCTAATAGGGTTTGAAATTTTTCTAGCCGGTGTGTACCGTTACATTACTCCAACACTCTGTCTATAGGTTCAAGGTCAATGTCTAATGCTTTCAACTTTCTTGTTCTACCTTTAACCAGTCTTTAGCAAACTGTTGGACTTCAAAGTAGATTAATTTTCATTCCAAAATCAGATAAAGTAGGTGTGTATTTAAGTATTTTTGTGGGTACTGTGGTCCATAGATGCGTACACTTCTTGAGAGTAGGGCCAACTATAATATGGCAGGATGAGTGGCCTTTTGAGGAATGTACAGTATGGTTGTATTTCCAGACCACTTTGGCTAAGTAATGGGTCCATCTCCTTCATATCTTATGAGCTATACCTCTCAGCAATTGTATCAGGGTGCAACTGAAACTATTACATTCTCCATTGCCATGTAGGTAGTATAGTGTAATTTGAGAACTTTGAACAGAGCAGACAGTAACTTGTTGAAGTCTATGCACAGTAGTCAACGATATAGTAAAAGTCAAGAAACTCCTATCCATTGTTACAGGGAAGGAGGGATCAGGGAGTTCGTGGGGGGGGGGTGGGGGGGTTCCTGGAGCATGTGACACGTTACACTCTAAACAAAGGTGTAACATGTAACATACTCCAAGAGTTAACCCTTCTGTACCTATCACAGAACTTGAAAATTAAATTGCCAGTGGGTTCATTACACCAGGAATTACCGCACACATTATACTGTACCTATAAATTATTCATCTATTACTATTAAGTTACACAATATTTAAATATAATATACTCTAATCTTGGGGAGCCTGAGATCATTAGCTGATAACATTGGTTAAAGCAAAGCAGTCTTTTATTGCTCCAAAATAAAACAAAACAGTTTGCTTGGAACATAAGCATTAACAAAACAGTCTATACTTCTGATTGGCTCTGATGCGCCCTTCTTTTGCATCAGAGCCAATCAGAATAACTCGAATATTCGGCAAAAGGAATATTGCGCGATTATGTTCTCCGCCCTTCTTTTGCATCAGAGCCAATCAGAATAACTCGAATATTCGGCAAAAGGAATATTGCGCGATATTCCTTTTGCCGAATATTCGAGTTATTCTGATTGGCTCTGATGCAAAAGAAGGGCGGAGAACATAATCGCGCAATATTCCTTTTGCCGAATATTCGAGTTATTCTGATTGGCTCTGATGCACCCTTCTTTTGCATCAGAGCCAATCAGAATAACTCGAATATTCGGCAAACGGAATATTGCGCAATTATCTTCTCCGCCCTTCTTTTGCCCCCTTATTCTCCTTTCTTTTAAGTAGAGTTAGTGTAGAGTTAGTGTTTAGTGCATATTAGTTTAGTAATACAGGAAATGATCTCCGTTTATGAGAATTTCGCTATCATTAAATTTCGCATTAGCGAAATTTTGCAAAAATTTTTTTGGATAAAATATCACGAATATTCGATATTAGTGAATATTCGCGAATATTCTTCTATATATTCGTGCAATATTGCGAAATCGAATATGGCATATTCCGCTCAACACTACTAATAAGCCACTATTGATTTCCTAAATGGAATATATAATCATTTTGTATATTTTTTTCTATCTTTGTGTAGGTAAGGTAAAAAAAAAAAAAAAAATGTTTAAAAATATTTCCTTTTTAACTCCAATAAATATTGCATATTTGTATTGTGAAATCTTCTATCCAACCAGCAGAAACAATTCTCATCTTCTTTTCACTTAATTAACAAGTCTGTTAGTTACATAGCTCATATAAGTCATCAGAGCAGTGACTCATAACACATGCCTTATCAGATAGAGGCTTTAAGTTGACAATGAGATCTGCAAAATAAACTGTGTTGCCTCTTTAGATAATCCATGGTGCTCGGGAACAAAATTTCCTGCTTGTGTGATTGGCTCACTGATTTTCCCAGAAGTCTGAAAACTAGATATCAGGCATCCTCTGCAACAAAAATGTAATTTCTGGTGAGAAACTGCTAATAGCAAATCACGTCTAAAGGTATGCAGGCCCAGCAGCTTTCCTTATTAGAACCATGAAGTTGCTTCAGCTGATTGGTAATTATGAAATCATTCCCATTAGATTCACTTACCCACATGGACACAGACAAACACACAGAGATTTATTCAGAATAACAAACTGTAGGAATCTGAAACAACGTTTGTTAAAATCCTTGCAATGTACATAGATCACCCAGGGGGAATGTTTTTTGTCAACAAAAGTGGAGGAAAAATCAATATACTATTTTCTGTACGTGCTGAAAAAGTACTTAGCCTGGAAAGAGAAAAAAAATGTAACTACATCACTTCAAGACTGAGGTTTTTGGACTGTCTAGTACTCACTCTTCTGAAAATGTAATTGATACAAAGTAAAGGAAATTCCTATGGTCTTTCATTCTTGGCAATATAAAAAAGTTCATAGGAAATAGGCAAAACAATAATACAATTAAATTATAGGTGAGCAGCACGTGAAGCCCATTGTTTGGCTAGTGTGACCCAGGTCATTTTAATCTTTTGTTATTGGGAGATTTAAAAATGTCGCTTTGCTGAAATCAATGTGTTTCTAATGAGGTGATGTCAACAACCAGTTAAATCTTTCGGTAGAAAGAGATTCAAATCGTTCATGAAGCCCTAGCCTCTGAGCATATGAACTAACACCCAAAATTCACATGGCACAGGACTCACAAAATCCTTGGAAAAATTCTATTGAAGCAGGGAGAAGAACAATATAACATTCACTAAACTTGCCTCATGTTATTGCAGCAAAAATTACATCTTAGCAAAAACACGCAGGTGAAATATCCAGGCCAAACAGCTATTTTCTAATGCACAGTGCTTTGTTGGTAGTTTTAAAATACCATTGCTCATGGAAAATTATTTATTTTGAAATAACTGTAAGAAAAAAGCCAGTGGCTGTCCTTGACACAATGCCTTTTATGAGCTTTGTTATTTATTTTCACTGTTTTTTCATGCTGCTTGTTTGCTATCTCTAAATTGTATTTTTTTAATTACATAGAGGAAAAAAACAACAGTATTTAACAATTATAAAGGTTACAAATACTTAGGAAATTACTGTGATGGACATTAAGGAAAAATGTGGCTTTGTGGTGCAATGGTGCAAAAATATCTGCTTTCAAAGCTGGCAGAATCCTTGGCAGGATAATGAAGAGGATTTCAGTTGGTGCTAAGCACCGCTATTCTCTCACATATTCTTTTCAGCTGAACTATATTTTTAAGTACCCTTTAGATTTAGCCTCGGGTTTAAATCGTGACTTTTCTTCACCTATCTTACACATATGATATTAAAAGGCAGGTCAGGTTACCATTTGTATTCCTTCTTAATAGGAAATGTTCTCATATTTACACCCTGTGAACATAATTTATATACAGCTGGATACATGTATCTACAACACCTCATAGCAACAAGCAAAATTTGAATGTATCCACTGGGCACCACACATTATTTTACTCATGATTTTAACGCAACAGAGAAACATTATTTACAATGCTTGTTTGTTGTTCTAACTTAAAATATTACATTAACCAGTCAGATACAAAAAGTATTTTAGTGAGTTGAAGCTTTGACATAGGCATACAAAGAATACACAAGTAAATGCCTACAATATCTATGGATGACATCATTTGTATGCATTTGGTGCAGGAAGACAATAGCTACTGGGTGGGCTCAGGGTGCAGTGCTCTGCGCCCTGAGCTCACACTTTTTTGAAGCCAATTAGAGCCTCAGGCTCTAATAATGCGATTTAAAAAAAAAGCATTGAAATCTATGGGTCTGGCTCCCTGCGTGTAGATTAGGGTCGGGTGCATAGATTAGAGAAGCGGCGCACCTGCGCCATTATGGATGGGCCACACCATTTGTTACCCCCACAAAATATTGAGCATCAGCCGCCACCAGAGTTTACACTATGCCAATGTGTGCTCTCTGTTAAGTTCATAGTGCTTTGGACTATACAGTGTGCTTTGGACTATACCGAAAAGAAAATCACTAGATTCCCCCATCAACACTAACTTTGTTGATGGGGGAATCATTGCAGTTTAACTCCCTTTTGTTTTTTTACAACCTCACCCAGTTTGAAGCCTCCTACACAGCCGTTTCTGTTTCAAATAATGACTGTGTTTCAACCTACATATGACATTGATAAGCATTAGCACCTGCTGGGAATAATTGGTTAATCATACACCTTACTCTAGTCCTACAAGATACCCAACTTTGTGCAAATGTACAAAGTGTACAAGTGTCAGACTTAAAGTGGTTGTAAAGCCATGTTATCATAATCATACAATCCCCTCTGTTAGATTATGTGTCCCAGTGTCTGTGCTTTATGAAAAAAAATGCTGATTCCTACCTTATTTCAGAGTGCCTCTCAGTGCTCACGTGACTGCTCGCTGCTCTTCTCTACTGGGCTGACAACTACAGTGGGAAGGGCTGAGAACTCCCACTGATGTTAGCTGGGAGGAGGGGAGGGGAGGAGAGGAGGAGAGCAGCGAGCCGTCACGTGAGCACTGAGAGGCGCTCTGAAATAGGGTAGAAATCTGCAAAAAAATTTATAAAACACAGACACTGGGACACAGAATTTTATCTAACAGAGGGGATTGTATGATTATGAAACAGTTATTATAGTGGAAGGAAGGGAAGGGGAGAAGAGCAGCAATGGCACAAGCTATCAGGCAGGGAAGGAGGGGGAGAGGAAGAAAGAGGACAGCTGCAGATGATGGAGGCATGTAAACTGACCACAATGTCAGAGCTCAGCAGCCATGATAAACCATGGTCAGTTTACAGAGGGGGCAGAACCAGGCAGGATCAGCATATCAGTGTATAAGCCAGGTATTTAAGGTTATACAAAGGGCCAAATTACACAGCACAAGCACTGTGCTGTGTAACATACTTTAAGGGAACAGATCTTTATTTTTTGTTTTTGGTTTTAGGATTACACACACTTTAATGCTGGTTTGAAGCCAAGTGGTAATCACACCACATATTGATTTGATTTAGATTTGTCTTATATTCATTCACTAAATAGATAACAATGAAGAAATAAATAATATATTTTTGAAAGCATTCTTACTTTACAGCATTCTTCACACATACCTAAAACCTTTGCACACTACTGCCTTTTTGCTATATCTGGGAAAGTAAAGTATTTTGTGATGGGTGCAAAAATGTATATTTTCTCTTCCATTCATTGATGGACATAGCTCGCTATATTCATCATGATTTGAATGTCAAAAGCAGTGCAAATGGTGCAAGGGCAATAACAAAAAACTGCAAATAACCGCAACAAGAAATCCTTCCCCAAGGCAAGGATATATACTGCTACCTGGAGGACCTTGCATCCAAAACTTACATGCACTGATTTAACAACAACAACCTTGTAAGACTCAGTAAAGGTATGAACAAATGACCAGGTAATTGGTAGAAGACCTGCAAACACGATACTCGTTGCTTTGGTAGTAAGGGCATTGACTGAAAACAGAGGATGCAAGTGTAAAGGGCCTAAGCCTACACTAAAGTAGTGAATCCCTAAGAAATGGTGGCCTGGCTTCTCTGTGACCTGACAAAGAACACAAAGAAAGAAACAGTCTGATGGAAAAGAGCTATAACATTCAATTGCACACAAACATTCCAGACCAGGTTCAGGCAATGGAAAACTATCTTATATGAGGGACTGGCTTAGGATAGTGTGATGAAAGTTCAATATTTTAATTTTGGTAAAAGAGAGAGACCACCTTATAAAAGTGCCTCAAGTGATGCATAATTTGTTCTTTTGTTAGAAATGAAGCCTAGAAAAACAGGGCCACCATTTTGGAAACTCCCTTAGCCAAAGATATATCCACAGGAAAGGCAGCATTCTGGTCAACCAAGCGATAACTGTATGAGACAGATCCCTGTTCTTCACGACCTAGCTTTTAATAGTCAGGCCATATATAAAAATAAAGATAATGCAGGATGATAGCTGGGTCCATGAGACAGCAGATCTGAAATAAGAGGGAAGCAAGTGTGTCTGCAACTAGACAAACTAGGTCCAGGAACAAGAACAGATTTGACCAAACTAGTGCCAAAAAAAATAACCAAATTCTCCTTAGCTTCAATTCAGTAAAACAACCATGTTAGAAGCTTTATTGGAGAAAAAGCATATATCAGAGAGAACTAGTCCCATGGAGACACTGCGCATCCATTGTGTTTGCCAAAAAAATCTTGGACCTGGCTGCAAATTTTTCCACCTTGCAGCGGAAGAGAGATGATATCAGTCCATGCCCACAACTTATAAAATATTTACTGGTTGAGACACCACTCTACTCGATACAGACTCTGGCAATTTAGAGAGTGAGCCTGCCATTATTCCATACCTGATATGTACACAGCAGGAGGAGCCAGAACATGATATTCTGCCCAGTGCAAAATGCAAGTAGGGCTAAAACCACACTCATTGTTCCTTTTTGGTATGCAACAAACACCCCCATCATGACATGTGACTGCACCCTTACTTTATGCACTTCAAGGAAACCTGTTTAGAAGTGATAGTCTGACTACATGAAGCTCCAGTACACTAAATTAGAGGTAAGCCTCCTCCTGGGTCCAAAAACCCTGATCTGACAGAAGATCCAGTACACCTTCCCAGTCCAGCAGACTTGCATCCAGCTTCACAATAATTTAGTAACACAGAAGGACGGGATTCCCAGCACTCTGCAGGGGTGAACAAAGCTACCAGAGAAGAGATGACTTTGATAGATGGCTTAATTTTGCTTTCCTGTTTGTGGAGTATGGATATTTCTCCCACTTTGAGAGAATACTCTTTTAAGTACTAGAGTGTGGTGTTGTGTATAGAAAACTGTCTAAAACAAGGAGGCCATAAGACCAATAACTTGCAGGCAAGAACAATTGACACCCACTGGCATGAATGCAGATACATCGGACTAAAGCTTCTAGAAGCCCATAGGCTATGCTTTTGTTTTGTACCTACACGTTGTAGTATTCTACTCCTGCAATTAGTGGTATAATGCAGATGTAATGAATTGAGGGAGTTATATGCATCAATTTATGGAAAATAAAATTATAACTATTAGAACCAGTGATCTGATTTTTTTTTTCTATTTGCTTGAAGATGGAATGAGATGTTTCCTTTTATGGTCATCGATTCTTGGGAATGCTTGGACCTCTTAGAGGTATTTATTTACCTTTTGGATATTAAGCACATGTGTGTGCTTGCCTTCAATCCCAGATTAAATAGTAAAGCCCTCTACCCACGGTCGGAAATATCGTCAGGTACACACGGCTCATTCAAAAGAACTGCCATTCTTTTGAATGGCAAGAACGCGGTGACATCATCGACTACGACGAGGATGCACTCGTCACATTCTATGCCGTCACCGCCATCTTGCAACACCATACACTATGCCTTGGAAGCTCCTGCACAATGCGCCAAAGTCTCATCGAGCATGCACGGGTTTCCATGGAGGCAGGTAAGTATACAGACCAGGAGCGGTGTGTCCATAGGGACGCCGGAGCTCCACCCCCTCTGGCTCGCTTGCTCACAGCCAGTGGCTGGCTCTCTCACAGCCACTAAAATATACAGATTCATGCATTGTATGAATCTGGATATTTTCGCCGCTGCCGCCCACTATTCAGCTGGCCGGACATCGAGCGCCGGTCATCTGAATAACGGCAGCTGGCTGGCTGTGTGGAAGTGCCTATCAGAGCAAGCGGCTTTCCGAGTACAACTCTGAGGAAGTAGTCGGCTTCCTGAAGCTTATCCTCGGGACGTATCGGCGGTGCGTTCCTTGGATAAGACTGACAGGCGTCTCAGCCAATCAGGTAATCTGATTCTGGTAATCAGTAACCTGATTGGCTGAAGCGTCATCGAGGGTGGGACGAGGGACATCGAGGTACATAGAAGCCAGAAAGGTAAGTGCCAGGGGGGCATTTTACCATGGGCATGGTGGCTACAATTGTGGGTCACAGTGGCGACAATTGTGGGTCACAGTGGCGACAATTGGGGGCACAGTAGCGACAATTGGGGGCACAGTGGCGACAATTGGGGGCACAGTGGCCATATATTAGGGGCACAGTGGCGACAATTGATGGCAAAGTGGCGACAGTTGATGGCACAGTGGTGACAATTGATGGCACAGTGGTGACAATTTATGGCACGGTGGCTGCGTTAGATGGCATGGCACAGTGGTTGCATTTGATGGCATGGCACAGTGGCTGCGTTTGATGGCATGGCACAGTGGCTGTGTTTGATGGCATGGCACAGTGGTTGCATTTGATGGCATGGCACAGTGATGACAATTGATGGCACAGTGGCTGCATTTGATGGCATGGCACAGTGGCTGTGTTTGATGGCACAGTGGCTGCGTTTGATAGGCACAGTGAGGCTGCAATTGTTTTTTTTTTTCGTTTGCACCCCCCCAAAAATTTTGAGCACCAGCCGCCACTGATACAGATGCTCGGGTTTCTCGGCCGGAAAACATTGCAGAGAATCCTTACGAGAAAATAGAGAGCAGGTTCTCTATTTTTCAGGCAGTTTCCTCGACGAGAAAGCATACATACGCACAGTTTTCTCAGAAAAAAGCTTTTCTTGCTGTTTCTGGCTGAGAAAACCGTGCGTGTGTACAAGGCTTTAGACTATACAAATGGGCTCCAGAGCAATAGAAGATATTCCTAGGATTGTGGGCTGAGAGTCATGGATGGCTTGTGCATTAGATCTAAAGTAAAGCCAGACTGCAAGGAGACTGGAAAAGGTTGATAAATATATCACAGATGATAAAAGTTGTTGAAATTAATGGAGTATTGTCCTGAGTTATTAGTGTATAATGTAGTGTTGAAAACGTTTGCCATGTTCTGCAGTGCATGGATCAGTTCAAGGCAGGTGCATAAGCTTGCATTTACAAGCATTCCAATAAAGAGAGTTTTAAAAAGAGCTAGAAATTAGAAACCCAAAACAATAATAAAAAGACATGCAGTGCAGTACATACTGTAGATATCATTTTATTGATTTTACAGCAGAGTTGTTGGGCTTAGCACTTTAGGAAGTGGTTTGTAATTAGAAACATATAAAACAAATCATGAACAACTTCATCTCATTTGCTGGGCAGCTGATTGACGTGAACCTAAAAGTGAATATTTGCTATTTTATATATGAACTATTTAGAAATGTTATTTATGCCTTGTTAGTTCACTGAAATATTTAGCTTTTGTCTTGAATTAAAATAAAAGTGCACTTCCTGTATCTAGACACTCCTGACATTTATGAATTTTTCCCATGTGGGATCATCTGAGGCAGGGGTCTCCAAACTTTCTAAACAAAGTGCCAGTCGAAATGTGGCCAGTGGAAGAAGAATTATATTTTTATATTTATACCCATGTACTGTATTGAGCTTGTTTGACAAATACAATTTTTTCTACTGTAATACTATTATATGTTTCTAATAAATACATTTTTAAACCTTCTACCTGGCCTGCCTTCAAAATCCAGAGGAGTAGAAGGTTTCTAGGCACTAGGGCCCAGATTCACAGAGCGATTACGCCTGCGCAACAGGAGATGCGCGTGCGTAAGTCTAAATGTGCGCGTGCGTTTCGATGCACGGCATCCCCAAAACGAGATACGCAAGAAATCTACTTTTTTTTGTCAGTCGAATTTCGTTAGACAGGCAAAACTGCGCTAGACAGACCATTGATTTGCTAGTCAAATATGCTAATGAGGGACTTACGGGGATCCACAAAAGAACGTTAGGGCAGCGCAGGCTACGCAGTGTGCGCAACAGCAAAATGTCCTGTCTAAAATTAGACCATATAAAAGCTGGTCTAAAAAGAGAAAAAAAGTCTACTTGTTACATAAAGCAACACTGTTAGTGAGGAGCTCAGCAGTCACACGTGTTGCACAACAATCTGTATGCCAACATGCCAGGGGCATTGTCGCACATTGCTATACTACTGACTTTAGATGAACAAAGAAGGATGAGGGCACTGAGGAGGGCACTAAGGAGGGCACGGGAGATGTATTTTTTTATTTATTTTTTACATTTTTATTTGCTTATATAAACTTTACAATTTAATCTAATCTAATACAATATTCTTATCTGATACAAGCCCTCACTCTTCACTTGATATATCACACATGCATAGACATCTTTGGCATGAGTGATTCTGAGGTGTCTCGCATCTTCAGATTCACCCCTCATGCCATCATGGAATTACCACAACCTTGCAGGAGGACATCAGCAGCCCAACACATGGCACTACCCATGACACCCATGACAGCTACATATACAATCAGAGCCCCATCCCCACAGATTTCGAACAGAACATGTATGGGGACAGCTGGCTGGTTGGTGAGTGACATGGGTGGCAGGCATGACTGTCCCCCCCCCCATTATGCACATCACAAGGGGCACATGCACTACTAACATCCTCCTGTCTTTTCCCTTCAAGGTGACTCTGCATATGCACTGGCACCCCATCTCATGACCCCATCTCATGCCAGCTCACATATGCATCTTTGCACGTTAAACACACACATTAATCATGGCACAATGAGAATGCATGCATGCACACCACTGTGGTCCCTAGCACACACACCCCACATCCTCATCACATTGGATTGGCACAAGCCCACCATGCAGGACTTGTGAGCAGCAACGCCATGCCACGGCTCCAATTATGTCACTGTACATTCATACATCATTCACACAGACCTGGGGATCACTTCTCCACCACAAATGAGGGTGACACCCCTTTTCCCGCAGGAATATCACCCCCACATTCCAAAATCATACACAAACAGAACCAAAAAAATAAAATAAATGACGAGCAAAAATAAAAAATGCCCCAGCAAAAATATAATTTAAACAAAATAACAACAAAGAAAACACATAAAAGACAAAAATCACTCTGCAAAACAGTCCCCAAATATCTCAAAGACACGTCACAAACAAATAAACAAACACTAATAAACAAAAGCACCTTGCTGTATAGGAAGGGAAACAAAGGGATGTACTTTTGCAAAGGAAGTGCATTTGTGTCTGTCTATTTATGCTGTTTGCGTAGTTCACAAAGTTGCCCTAGTCCATTTCCAATTTCACTGATTGCGCCGCTACCGAGTTGTGGGCATGCGCACAGCGGAGCTGACCATGGTCTCCTTCAAGCGCGCATGCGCGAGCCGGCCGGCCGGCCATTAATTTGCATGGGGTCACGGCTCATTTCAATGTAACACGCCCACGTCCTTCCCAATTTGTATTACTCCGCCTTACGCCTCTGAAATAACGTTACGCATGTGCAATTTTCTGCGCAAAAGCTACGAGAATAGGGTGATTACGCTGCAAAATTGCGCAAGTCTAACGTAAAGGCGGTGCGCTACGCCGGTCCAATAATGCGCAGATGTACGTGAACCTGGGCCTAGGTTTCTTCTGTTTTTGCTTGTCTATTGGATTAGTCAGACCGGGTCCTTACATATACTGCCAATCCCTAATGTTATTAAATGGAAGAAGAAAATGTCATGGCATCAGTGGGATTAAACAATGTCCCATGATTAGTATTAGGGGGGATAATAATGCCCCATCATTTATATCAATGGGAGGAATAAGGTGCCATTGTTTGGTATCAGTGGAAGGAAAAGTTCCCCATGAATGGTATTAGGTGAAGTAATACTACCTCATCAGTGGTATTGATAGGATCAATAGTGGCTCATTGTTGGTGTCAGTGGAAGGGAGGAATAGTGCTCCATCATTGGTGTCAGTGGGAGGAATTATGCCCCATCTCTGGTGTCAGTGGGAGGAATTATGACTCATCATACGTATCAGTGAGAGGAATAGTGCCCTTCTATAGGTATAAGTGAAAGGAATAGTGCCCCATTGTAGGTATCAGTGAGAGGAATAGTGCCCTATCATAGATATCAATGAGAGGAATAGTGCCCCATCATTGGTATCAATAGGTATCAAAAGGACTAGTATCCCATTGTCAGTGTCAGTGACAGGAACTATGCGGCACTGTTGCTGACAGTGGGAGGAATAATGCACAGTTTGGAGACCACTGAGCTAAGGCACTGTGTCTGTAACTGCTATTCTCATGAGATTTAAAGCGAGATTTAGTGATGTCACTACTGTGCTGCACGCTGTTTCCTGAGGGCTTGCTGAAGACAGGTGCCAAATGAATGTAAAAAAACAGCAAGGGTAGTTAAAAAAACAAAACAAAGAAAAATTGCATAGAGTCCCCCCCCCCCTGAATGCATACTAGACCATTTAGGTCTGTCATGGACCATGAAATACTGAAATCCTAATTCAGGTATTACAGAAGATTTAATTCTGAACCTCAGCCAGGTCAATAGACTCAGAAGAAATACTCATTGTCCATTGTGTGATAACCCTATCTAAAGCCTTTCTATTATCAGGTGTAAATGACTTCTGCCCTGTCTCAATTCTCCAGACGGCTCCATTGTTCTGTGGCTGGCTATTGTGTACATTGATTGACCCCCTGGGGCTTTTGTCTGAACACACATATTCAGGCTATTCAAGCTTTGGGACCAATCTCTGCTGAGACATTTTCAAGTCCTCATTTGCATGGTTTAAGAGGACCAGATTGAAGACTGCATACTTTACAATGGACCAATAAGAAAGCGGTTGTTGGGGGCGGGATGTTCCAAATCCTGTATAAAGTGTGCTGTGTACTTTCAATAAAGTGTGTCCTGTTACATTCAGCATTAAGCCATGGCTCATGTGTGGATTATTCAGCGATTCCAGGGATATTCCTAGTCGGGGAATATTGGGTGATTTCTTTTATGGGAGAAGAAGGGAATGGATGGCGGAGATATGTTCGACTACCGTCACAACTGGTTGGCAGCAGCGGGATTTTCCCTTCTACTTTCCTTTACACCAGGATTCCAAGCAGACACTGGGAACAGTGAATGGAAGATTGGTACACCCGGCTTAAAAGAAATACACTGAAAGAACTACTAGAAGTTTGTGGAAGGATTGCTAGCAACAAAACCGAGCGTGTCATCATAGCAGAATAAATGGAGCTAGACCAGGAGAACTCGGTTGCAGCAACGCCAGCAGTACAGAAGATGGGGACACCAGTGATTCAGGAGGAGGAATCACCAGCTAACAAGCTAATAAGAGAGAAATTAGCATGGTTCGGTCCGAACCCAACGGCGGATGTGGTGCTGAAAGTGATGACCCTAGTAGCGGAGGAGGCTAAACAAATAAGAAATGCAGAGCTACAGTTAAAACTGGCAGCAGTCCAACAAGCAGCCGCACATTCTCCAAACAGTGAGTACAGCACAGCAGACACAAGGAAGATTCCGTTTAGAGCTTTTAAAGCTTTTGATGAGAAAGAACGAGAGCGACAACATGAGCTGAGAATTGCAGAAATACGACGATCGGTGACAACGCCTAAAGAAGCAGCACCAAATGAAAGACAGGAGATGGTGAACCTCTATACCCAGACACCAGTTGCAGAGACAGGGGATCTGATAGACTTCTCTGCTGAGGAAGAACAACCTGATGGGCCTCCAGCAGAAGAGCTGGTATCAGGGCCACACTTCACTGTGCTCTGCCCAGCCCCAAGAGCAGTATTTGTGGAGTTACAAGGAACTTCCCCAGCTGAAGCGCTGATCACCGGACAGAGGGTTCAAGACCTCTGCCCCACCCCTGTGGCAGTTTTGGAGGCTCAGGGTGAGAAGATGGCGATCACTCCCCAGCCACAGATTACAGAATGTATGGACTGTTCAGAGGATGTTATGGATTATGCATCCCCAGCAGAAGTGCTGGCAACA
This sequence comes from Rana kukunoris, assembly GCA_029574335.1. Lineage (NCBI taxonomy): Eukaryota > Metazoa > Chordata > Amphibia > Anura > Ranidae > Rana > Rana kukunoris. Next base: position 229,172,701 of record CM056050.1, on the reverse strand, counting down.
GGGCAGATTGCCAGCCATCTCTGCCCAGCACCGGGACCAACTGTGGAGTTCCAGGGAGCCGGGGCGGTTTGCCCCCCTCCCCAGCAACCAGCTGAGGTGGTAAAGCTCTTACTCCCAGCGGAACCACTGGCAGCAGGACAGGCTGCTACTGGCGGCTGCACCCCACTACAGCTTGAGTGGATACCAGTGGATGGGACTTCAGTCTCCACTGGTATACCCCAATAAATGGTGGCCAGTTGGCCCAGACCCCCAACAGCATGATGGACTGAGCCCAGCCACCCTGTCATCTCTCCAGCGGCTGAAAGGACTCCAGGGAGAAGGGCCAGTCCAGGCCTCTCCCCAGCGGCAGACGTGTTCCCTGAGAGAGGCAGAGGATGGCGGGGTGAGTAATGCTCGGTTTGGAGCAAGTGATTTGGGGTACTGTATGGATACCGGCATTGGGGGACTGGAACTACTGACTGAATTCAGAGACAACCCATCTGGTGTCTCCTACTGGGTTAGTCCCCTGCCAAAAGGGGAGATGTGTGACAGGCCTAGCCGGGACAGGGGCTTTTGGAGAGGACTGAATGCGAGCCTCTTGCCGTCCGATTATGGGCCAGGGCCTCAAACCAGGAAGGCGGATGGGTTATCCTGGCAGACAGTCCTGGAACCTTAAGACTACTTGCCCAACATCCTCGAGTGACCCGTTTGGGTCCCACTGCGGATGTTGAACTATTTCCCAGGTGGAGTAATGTCATGGACCATGAAATACTGAAATCCTAATTCAGGTATTACAGAAGATTTAATTCTGAACCTCAGCCAGGTCAATAGACTCAGAAGAAATACTCATTGTCCATTGTGTGATAACCCTATCTAAAGCCTTTCTATTATCAGGTGTAAATGACTTCTGCCCTGTCTCAATTCTCCAGACGGCTCCATTGTTCTGTGGCTGGCTATTGTGTACATTGATTGACCCCCTGGGGCTTTTGTCTGAACACACATATTCAGGCTATTCAAGCTTTGGGACCAATCTCTGCTGAGACATTTTCAAGTCCTCATTTGCATGGTTTAAGAGGACCAGATTGAAGACTGCATACTTTACAATGGACCAATAAGAAAGCGGTTGTTGGGGGCGGGATGTTCCAAATCCTGTGTAAAGTGTGCTGTGTACTTTCAATAAAGTGTGTCCTGTTACATTCAGCATTAAGCCATGGCTCATGTGTGGATTATTCAGTGATTCCAGGGATATTCCTAGTCAGGGAATATTGGGTGATTTCTTTTATGGGAGAAGAAGGGAATGGATGGCGGAGATATGTTCGACTACCATCACAGGCCCTATGAATAATAACATTGTATGGGAGGCCTATACAAGACTCTTGGCATAAGAGGTAGCCCAAATCCTTCACTGGGTAATATAGACCCAAATATTTAAATAAATGCAATTTGTTTATATTTACTTGCGTTCTTTTTTAAGATTTGCATTCATAAATACCTTTCTATGTAACTGCAGGGAGGCTCGGGACAAAGAGAACCCAGGACTGTGCAGCACAACACCTTGATTTCTGAGTTTTTTTTTAAACTTGAAACTTTGACTGCAAGATGTAATTTGTGGTCTGGACATCATTTTGTTATGCATTTCCTAATACTTCTGTTTTATTTTGAAATATAACTAATGTTCTTTACCCAAATACAGAGCTTTAGATACAGTGTAGACTTGATGTGATAACCTTACTCTGAGCTAACAAGATGGTGGCAACTTGCTGGAGAGGGCCGATAGGGTGTCTCAGACTCCATGAGAGACTGTAGAGACTGCCTTACTTAGCAGCTTAACAATCATCCACATGCATGAGCCATGACTAAGCACTGAACCAGTGTAAAACGCATCGGCTGTTCCTGTTTGTTTGCCTTGCTGTGAATTTTGTGGTGCATCTTTTTGCTGTGTTTACCAGTAAAGACAACTCTACAGTTTTTTGGAGTGCGGCTGTCCATCCCTTTGAAAATCCCATTACCATCCACTGCATACAGTTTGAAGAGACATGTGCACCACCGTACATATGGGCCCCCAAGTTAGTGGGCTTAAATTTGTTAATCAGGTGCCAGGTACTTTACAGCCATCCCCAGAGGTACCCCTCTCAGCAACATGTTTACCCACCCACTCTTAGGGGTGTATGTGTAGCATGTACTTTAGGACACATTTTGAACACAGTAGTTATTACCAAAAGTTACAGTGAGACTTTTCTTTGGGCTGTTCATGCTTTTTGCGATTGGTGTTGTTTTTATTAATGCTGTGTATGCCAGTTTAATGTGCTTTGGACTTTTTGTGATTTTAGTTCATTGCCATAGCTGAGGCTAGTATCCACATCTGTTAGTCTAATGCAGTGTTTGTCAACCAGGGTTCGGCCACAATTTGCCATTCATCACAAGCAGATAAAAGGTAGATCACATCCCCAAAGTTCAGGCTGCAGAGTGCAGAGGAAAACTGACATCGCTGTCCTACGACTATTGAGGGCGGCCCTTCCCTCCTGTCCATACCAGTGTGTGTGTGACATTACTCGGGAGGGTACTATACAGTTCCTTCCTGGACCATCTGTACTATATAGTTCCCACCTGCCTACACTGTACTGTTCCCTCCTGGCTTCCCTGTAATTTTCCCTCCTGGCCCCCTGTACTGTGCTGTGCTCTTCTTCCCCCCAGTAAAATGCTGTGCTCTCTTTCCCCCTCTCCCCTGTACTGTTCTTTCCTGGATCCCTTGTGATCTGCCCTGCTGACCCCTGTACCCTGCTTATCTGAGGTTTGACCAGGAATTGAGCATCTGTGTAAAAAAAAACAAGCACAAGTTTCACATTAACCACTTAAGGACCGCCGCATGTACATTTACGTCGGCAGAATGGCACCGACAGGCACATCAACGTATATATACGTTGGTGCCTTGGGGGGGATCGGGGGTCCGATCGGACCCCCCCCCCCGTACATGCGGCGGTCCGCGCGGCTGCAGGAGCGATCCGACAAGTGGGGGCGGCTATCCGTTTTCACCCGCCCCCTCCGGATCGCTCCCAGCCAATGCGCGCGCCCGCCCGCCCTGTCACTTCCTCCTCCTGTGTAAACACAGGAAGGAGGAAGCGACGTGATCTCTCCCTCGGCGTTTGTTTCAAGCGCCGCTGAGGAGAGATCACAACACTACAAGTAAGTCTGCACCAACAGCACACTTACACACAGACACAAACACATTTAACCCCCGCGATCGCCCCCCCTCCCCCCTGTCACAGTGTCACTGAATGCAGTAATCATACATGTATGATTACTGTATTTAGTGTCAGTGTGACAGACAGTGTGACAGTCAGTCAGTGTTAGTGTCAGGGTAGCCCCCCCCACCCCCCCCAATAAAGTTTTAACCCCTTGATCACTGCCCTAGTTAACCCTTTCACTCCCTATTGCCAGCATCACTAAGCGATCATTTTTCTGATCGCTGTATTAGTGTCGCTGTTCCCGCTAGGTAGCTAATTTTTTTTTAATCCGATTTTTTTTTTACTAAAGACATGTGGCTAAATAAATTTTGGCCTAAATGTTTGACTAAAATTTAGTTTATTGTTTTTTTATTATAACAAAAAGTAAAAAATATTTGATTTTTTTTCAAAAATGTTGCTCTATTTTTGTATATAGCGCAAAAAATAAAAATCGCAGAGGCGATCAAATACCACCAAAAGAAAGCTCTATTTGTGGGAAAAAAGGACGCAAATTTTGTTTGGGAGCCACGTCGCACGACCGCGCAATTGTCTGTTAAAGCGACGCAGTGCCGAATCGCAAAAACCCCTTGGGTCATTTGCCAGCGTATTGGTCCGGGTCTTAAGTGGTTAAGGAGGTAAGTTTTAATATTTATTCTATTGTTTAATGCTATATCTAAGAATAATTGTTGTTATATCTACAGCTTGCTGATCACACCAATGTTCCTTGAGCTTTAGATATGAAAATATTTTTACAGGTTCCCCAAAATCTCAAACTTTGTGCCAGGCATTCCCTGAAAGTAAAAAGGTTAGGAAACACTGGTCTAATGCATCCTAATGTACTCTCTGACCTGTTTATTGGTTTTACCATGTGAACAAGCCCTTAAGTTGAAATAATGGAGTCCACAGGGTCTTACTAGGAGTCAATTTAGTAATTTAGTAATTGTTCAGTTCATTTTAAATAATAGACTGCAATGATGATATACCCAGGTTATCAGCTCCATTCTAGCACAAGGAATGAGCGAATCTTCATGGGTTCAGTTTGCAAACAGCTTTGTTGTGAACCTTATCCTACTGGGGTAGTAGCATAAAATGTTCCTCCTTCTTGCAGTTCTTAGGTCTTTTCAGGATACAAATGTTACCTTGTGTATGGGGCGTGATTTCAATACTTGAGCTCCAGTCCATGAAGTAACTGGGATGAAAGCCAAAGTAACAGCAACCGTGATGGTTCCACAGTGGGGTTTACTAAGAGTTATTTCAGATGGGTTCATTGAATTGGGACAGCCATTCAGCCCAATAGATTTTCTTCCTTGCTGGCCCATACAACTCCAGCATCTTACTCTGTGGTAAAGGAGCAAGGAGAGAGTAAAATCTTGCTAGCTCAGCCAGAGGGAAAGCAACTTCATAGGAAAAGCTAGGAGGTATATCCAGCAACTGAATCACTGGTGTCACATCAGCATAAGATGCTGTGTAGTGGATCTATTTCATATTGCTGCATGAAGGAACCTTAATCACTTTGGTGATTTTTATATATTTTTTGGGAACCCTCATAATTCTAATGTTGATCTAATAATAATAATTAGTAATAACTGCATTCATGGTAATAAAAGTAAAATGATACTAATGTTTCTGTTTTTTCAAAATTTAAATATTTACATACAATCACCCTTCTTTAGTGAGAAAAAGGAGCAGACTAATATATATCATGTATCACATAAAATAATTGTTGGTTCACAGCTCTTTAGCACTGTTATCTGATGTTTACTGGCAGTAGCTGGTTTTAATTCATTTAATCAGTACGGTTCTAATTGCAGTTGGTAATAGTTTATGTTTACATGTAATTTATTCAGTTTAACAAGAAACAATTTCTTGGTTCACCTGTAGACGCTTGGATCAGATAGGCGCATTAATAGATCGGTTGTAACTGTGTATTCATGGAAGGAAAAGATTTCCTTTAGAAGTGAAGTCTTAATTGATCATAATTAAGACATGACTACAGCAGAAGAAAACAAATGATAAGTTCGCTCCTCTCTATTAACATCAGAAAGCAATTTCACTGAATGGTTGTGACCACTAATTAAAAATGCCAGTCAAACTAGAGGAACTTTCTGTTCTTCAGTGTAAAGGTTCTTTGAGTTGGCATTGGCACAGCTAGTCATTGTGCAGCTATTTTTAGAAGGAAGCAGTACAAGCTGCGAAATATCAGTAGCGCTAAAACTAGACCTGACGTCTGAAAGAAACCAAATAAATCCCTTTCTGGAGCACACACTGTGACTGAAAAGCAGCAGCATGGCACTGTGTATTAGTATAATGTTTAGGTGTAATTCTGTATAAACTGTCTTTCGAATTCACACCATTTGACAACGTATAATACAAACTACACATATTAGGGACAGGTGCTTGAGGTTTACCAAGATAATATGGCATTTGAAAAGGAAAGGATATATGACCATACAAAACTGCTTAGTCCAGTCCCCTTGCCTCCTCTGCATTTATTTCACCTGCCATTGGAGGTGGACAAAAATGCAGAATGGACTTTATTATGAATGGTATGAAACATAGCTCTAAATATATATATACACAAACCCAAATACATGTATGCTTACTGATTCATTACGATTCTAGATATAGGTACATTATATTTTCCGAGATACTGGAAATAGAGAATATTGATTTTTCTTGCATTAAACATATAGCTATGCTAAAAAAAAAAAAACCTACCCAAATCTCACTATCCTGCTTAATTAAAAGCTGTGGTGCAGTATTTATCACATAATCTCCACTAGAAGGACACAGCACTGCTGTCCTGGATGACCTGGATATTTGGTGGCTCTACCTGCACTCCAGTTTGCCTTTATGACTGAGATCATGTGACTAGGTAGGTAGGGTGAGAACTTGAAGCACCAGTACTTGGAGAAAAAGCAGTCTCTATATATACAAATATAACCCGCTACGAAGAGCTACACAGCAACCCAAGCAGTATTTTTAAATTATAGTCAAAAGTCTATGACTACGGAATCAAAGATATAATTTTACCTTAACTCTCTCATTCAATTTCATCCATTCTATTATCCTCCATAAGGCCGCGTACACACGATCGGTCCAAACCGATGAAAATGGACTGAAGTCCAGTTTCATCGGTCCAAACCGACCGTGTGTACGGCCCATCGGTCCGTCGTCTTTCGGACCAAAGTTTTAAGACTTGATTTAAAATCGGACTGATGGACGCCTGACCATCGGTCTAAACCGATGGTTAGTACGCAAAAGCATCGGTTCAAAAACCCGTGCATGCTGAGAATCAAGTCGACGCATGCTTGGAATCATTGAACTTCATTTTTTTCAGCACGTCGTTGTGTTTTACGTCACCACATTCTGACATTATTGGTTTTTGAACTGATGGTGTGTACGCACATCAGACCATCAGACCATCAGTCTGTGAAACAATGAAAACGGTTCGTCGGACCATTCTCATCGGGTTGGACAGATCGTGTGTACGCGGCCTTAGTGTTATTTATCTTTTGTATATTCATTTTACCCTTTCCAGAAGAAGAACCTCAAATGGCCCAAGTTTGGTCTTCTACTTCTCTAATTGAGTAAAGAAAATACACAGTGAGCCTAACTGGTGTCAGAAAAGGGTACTCACCGAGGCCGAGATGCAGAGAGCGGCCCACTTTTGCGACTAAGCGCACTCCAACCCCTGGAGATGGGACAGAGTGTGGATGGCACAAAGAGGCACCAGCTACCGATAGGCTGAGCAGGACTTTCGAGAAGATCTCAGAAGACAGGTACAGGAACTGGTGGAGAACACAACTTAGCTGGTATGGTGGTGCAAAAAGTCCAGGACAGGCTGAGGGTCAAAAACCCAAAAGGAGGAAAGTCCAAAGGCAAGCAGAGGGTCAAGTACTTGAGACTGGATGTTATCCGCTTCACAGACCGGAAGGTCAGGTGCAGGAGGCTGGCAGCAAAGTCTGGGTCACAAGCAGGGGGTCAAACACAGGAGATAGCAGCGAAATCCAATAAGCAAAGCCAAGGGTCAGGTAAGGAGAGATCAGAGTAGTCCAAAGGAAATCCGGTTCACAGCAGTAAATCAGGCGGGAAACAGGAACTCAGAATCTCAGGAAGATGAAGACAAAACAGCAATTTTCTTGGAGATTTATAGAGGGAACCAGGATGTCATGTGACACGATTAATCAGATTGAGGCTGTGACAAGCTGGACAGATAGAAGCTGTTTATTTACCTGACAACTGGTCACTGCATAAGGGCAGATAATGACAAGTTTTTGTTTATGTCAATGGGAATGCTTATGTCTAGAAGCAGATTTGTGCAGCTTAGAGGAAGGTCAAATGTAGGTCAGATGGAGCTTGACAAAGATCCTTAGGACAGTTTGTAGGCAATAAACTATTAAGTAATAAGCTCCACTAAGAATTTATCTGGTTGATGGATTCAACTAAGTCTGGTGATCCAGGCAGTAACACACCTTATGTCTTAAAGACTTAAGGCCCGGACCTTTATGCAGGTTAAGGACCTGGCCAGTTTTTGCGATTCGGCACTGCGTCGCTTTAAATGACATTTGCGCGGTCATGCGATGTGGCTCCCAAACAAAATTGGCGTCCTTTTTTCCCACAAATAGAGATTTCTTTTGGTGGTATTTGATCACCTCTGCGGTTTTTATTTTTTGTGCTATAAACAAAAATAGAGCGTAAATTTTGAAAACGAATGCAATATTTTTTACTTTTTGCTATAATAAATATCCCCCAAAAAGATATAAAAAAGTTTAGGCCGATACGTATTCTTCTACCTATTTTTGGTAAAAAAAATCGCAATAAGCGCTTAACGATTGGTTTGCGCAAAATGTATAATGTTTACAAAATAGGAGATAGTTTTATTACATTTTTATAATTTTTTTTTTTTACTACTAATGGCGGTGATCAGCCATTTTTTTTTGTGACTGCAACATTATGGCGAATACATTGGACAATTTTGACACATTTTTGGGACCATTGTCACAGCAAAAAATGCTATAAAAATGCATTGTTTACTGTGAAAATGACAATTGCAGTTTGGGAGTTAACCACTAGGGGGCGCTGTAGGGGTTATGTGTGACCTCATAAGTTTTTCTAACTGTAGGGGGGCGGGACTGGACGTCTGACGTCATTGATCGTGTTTCCCTATATTAGGGAACACACGATCAATGAAGCTGCCACTGTGCAGAACGGGGAAGGCGTGTTTACACACAGCTATCCTGTTCTTCAGCTTCGGGGACCGAACGTGGAACTCCGGCGGCGAACGCGGGCATGGAGCGCGCCCGTGACCCAAGGCTGGGCACTTAAAGAGGACGTACAGGTACGTGCTTGTGCCCAGCCATGCCATTCTGCCGACGTATATCTGCAGGAGGCGGTCCTTAAATGGTTAAGGTGTCTGCATTTTGAATGTAGTAAAGCCTTTGGACAGCAGCTTTGTTAGTCTGGGGAGAGGGAAGTGTTAAACTGATTTAGATAGACTTGACTAAAAGAAACTGAAGCTGAACTCCAACACTCTAAATCATGGGTCTCAAACTGGTGGTGGCCCTCCAGCTGTTGCGGAACTAGAAGTCCCATCATGCCTCTGCCTGAGGGAGTCATGCTTGTAACTGTCAGCCTTGCAATGCCTCATGGGATTTGTAGTTCTGCAACAGCTGGAGGGTCACCAGTTTGAGACCCCTGCTCTAATTGGTTTGTCTCAATTCTGTAACTGCTACTTTGTCTGGACAGTTTGGTCTGTTTAAAAATATGTAAGTTGAAAACTAACAGACCTACTGGCTGGGTGATCAGGTAAAAAATACAGGAAAACTGAAAGTTGTTGTCTTTTTCACACAATTCCGGCATCCCTCTCCGCCCTGTATTGCAACACATGCATGTTGCCACATGTTGCTCCATAGAAGAGATCAACCACATGCAGAAAGTTTGGCTCCCCATGAGGTTTTGATTACAGGTGAAAGTCAGATTAGTGTGATTCCACACAATCTGATTATTTTTTTCAGGACATACCTTGTTATGACCTCTTTTCCCCCCCGGCTATCCCGCGTGACTGGGCGTTTCCAATCACAGGCTGTAATTGACGTTCCTTAGACCGGCGCATACTGCGCGTCACGAGATGCCAAAAGAACCCGAACGTCGGTGCGGCTCTATACGGCGCCTGTGAACCGACGTTCGGGTTCTTTCAGCAACTTTTTTGAGGGTGAACCCCCACTTTAAAGACAATCTTTTGAATATTTGATTTGAATATAAATCCAAAAAGGGGTGATCGACAGGGGCATTTGAGTTTTCAAGGACTGCTGATCGTGATCAATAACTCCTGATCACTTTGACTTTATATGGCACCATCATAGACCACATAGTTAAACTATCTTTATTACGTTTAATGGTACAAGCTATTTTAATCATTGCATATAGAATGAAGAAATGTTATGCAACCAGGCTGCAAAGAACAACATACAGAAAAAGAGAAAGAAGAAATTCACTACATAGAACCATTCCTGTAAATGACTAAAGTGAGGTAATTAACCTAGAAAGAAACGTGTATACACAATATTCACATGTGAAAAAGAAATAAAGTATTTGAATAGTTTTGTTTCATTTGTAAAAATCCCATTATTCTACTTGTTCAAAATATCACTTGATAACCTACGGTAGTAGTTCATCCCACTCATACATCGATGGTCTTTACCTGAAGTAATTAGTATTACATGGTAAATCAATATAGAACTTGTGCTGCTGCTTATCTCACATAAGAGAAAGGATAATCCTATTCATTTACTCCTGTTAGACCTGGTGGGTAGCTTTTACTCCTAGGGCTTTCATGAGAAGGTACACACGTCCTTTGAATACTGTAGCTACATTAAACTCAATGACTAATCTAATCTTCTAGAAATTCCCTATGGCAGCTCAGGCAGACCACAGGGGGCATGGTATTATTGATGAACTTGCAGATTGGCCTTTGATTTGAAATTTGCAAAATCAGTTCAACTTTATTAAGCAGGTGGGATATGAACTGTAATCAGCATTGTTTAAATGCATACTTACCAATAACAGTGTTTTCTTCCATGTTGATTCTGTATTAAGTGGATTTCCACATTGACCTTTGAATGATTTTTGCCTGACAAGTAGTCTCTACATTAATAAAGTGGTTTCAAAGGCTAAAGTTTTATTTTATCGTAATATATTCTCTGCATTAAGGTAAAAAACATTTAGGTGCAGCTCCCCCTGCCTCCCTGCCCCCCCCCCCCCAAATACTTATCTGAGCCTGATCTTGGTCCAGTGATGTTCCAGAGAGCAGTGGTGCTCTCCCTCTCTCCTCACTGGACTCAGTAAAAGCAGAGGAAGCAATTGGCTCATGTTTGTGAGTGGGGCTTAAGGTACCCTAGTGAAGGACACTAAGAAACTGCACTCGCTCATGCCTAAACATTAGGCAGGAAATTGCGATCATATGAAATCAGCATTAAGGTACAACTCCAGACTTAAAAGTGGGCAGCAACTTACACACTTAGCTCTTCTGTAACTCATAGCCATACATATTTACTGTTAACTCTACACTCTTGACACAGCTACTTGTTAGAGAACACCACTTCCTAGGTATGCAGCACCTAGGGACTAGGGATGAGCTTTGAGTTCGAGTCAAACTTATGTTTGACTCAAACAATGCCTGTTCGCCGAACAGCGAACAATTTGGGGTGTTCGTGGCAAATTTGAAAAGCCGTGGAACACCTCGTAAAAGTCTATGGGAGAAATCTAAAGTGCTAATTTTAAAGGCTTATATGCAAGTTATTGTCATAAAAAGTGTTTGGGGACCTGGGATTTTTTTTTCGGGAGCAGTGATTTTAATAATGCTTAAAGTGAAACAATAAAAGTGAAATATTCCTTTATATTTCGTACCGGGGGGGGGGGGGGGGTGTATAGTATGCCTGTGAAGTAGCGCTTGCTTTCCGTGCTTAAAACTGTCCCTGCACAAAATGTAATTTCTGAAGGAAAAAAATCATCTAAAACCACTCATGGCTATAATGAATTGTCAGCTCCTGGCAATACAGAGAAAAGTCATTGATAAAAAAAATAAAAAAAATGCCTGGGGTCCAACGAGCAGGATCCAAGCCAAAGCAGAGTGCAGTACCATGTTTGACCTGAGGTTGTCGTGGGGCGTCAGAGCCGAGCGGTGCCCATCAGAGCCATTCTGAGCCGGTCGGAAATGCTTGGAAAGACTCAGAAAGTTCCCGAGCCTTACCAAGGTTTTCCAAGGTCAGCCGAGCTGTCCTCTGGCCTTTTTGTGTGTTTTCGAGGCTCTCCGGCGCCCCCACCTCTGGCCACATGCGGTATTGCATGCCATTAAAGTCAATGCGGAACAAATTATTTTTGTTCCTATTGACTTCAATGGGGAATGCCAGTCTCTGGTGTGAGGCCGGGTTGCTGAGAGGGCGCCCTTGTGGCTAAGTACACCCTACCCCTGGAGATGAGACAGGGTGTGCGGTGCCCAAAGGTGCACGGATTGCCAGTACTTCTGCTGACTGGATAGATGCTAGCAGAAGGTAGCTGGATGTGCGGGATAAGAAGCCGTGCAAGGAAGAGTTACAGTAAGAGGTCGTAGCCAGGCCAAGGGTCATACACAGGAATCAGTCCAGAGAGGATACAGGAACAAGCCGGGTCAAACATAGAGGGCGGAAGACACAGGAGTAGTCAGCAAAGTCAGGGTCAGATACGAGGAGATAAACAGGATCACAGGTCAGGACGTAAGCCAAAGGTCAAGCCAGGGATTCAGGATACACAGGATACAGGAGGCACAGGAGACACAGGAAGCTGATGATAATCCAGCAAGCTTGAAGTGTCAGTGGCAGGTTTATATAGACCGGAGTATGAGCCTAAAATTGTCACGGTGTGCGTGCCACAGTGCACGCTGAAGTGCTCACAGGCTGGTGAATCCTGGCTGTCGCGTATCTGCGCGCCCGCATGTGCATAGAGAGGGAATATTCGCCCAAATGGAATCTCGGCCCCCGGAAGCAATTCGATAGGACAGTCATATAGCCGATGTGGTGGTAAAACATTAGCATTCTTTTTATCAAAGACATCCAGGAACTCTTGATATGCCTGGGGTACATTCTGGCTAGTGAGGGATAGGGATGAGCCGAACACCCCAGGGTTCGGTTCGCACCAGAACCTGCGAACAGACCAAAAGTTTGTGTGAACTTTAGAACCCTATTAAAGTCTATGGGACTCAAACGTTTGAAATCTAAAGTACTAATTTTAAAGGCTAATATGCAAGTTATTGTCCTAAAAAGTGTTTGGGGCCCCGGGTCCTGCCCCAGGGGACATGTATCAATGCAAAAAAAGTTTTAAAAAATGGCAGTTTTTTCAGGAGCAGTCATTTTAATGCTTAAAGTAAAACAATAAAATTAAAAAAAAAAATCCTTTAAATTTCGTACCTGGGCGGTGTATAGTATGCTTGTAAAGTAGCGCTTGTTTCCTGTGCTTAGAACTGTCCCTGCACAAAGTGTAATTTCTGAAGGAAAAATGTCATTTAAAATCACTCACCTTAGGGTCTGGTATGGATATTAAGGGGAACCCTGCGTCAAATTAAAAAAAAATGATGTGGGGTTTCCCCCAAATATCCATTCCAGATCCTTCAGGTCTGGTATGGATTTTAAGGGGAACTCCACCCCAAATTTAAAAAAAAAATGCCATGGACCCCCACATTTTTTTTATGAATGACTTTTCTCTGTATTGCCGGGAGCCGACAATTCATTATAGCCGCGAGTGATTTTAACCTCCCTGGCGGTATGATTCTTTCAGATTTTAGGTGCTGAAAGTGGTACCATTATTTGCAAGGAAATTTGGCATTTTATACTGTAGGCTTGTAAAAAAAAAAATGCCATGGACCCCCACACATTTTTTTATGAATGACTTTTCTCTGTATTGCTGGGAGCCGACAATTCATTATAGCCGCAAGTGATTTTAACCTCCCTGGCGGTATGATTCTTTCAGATTTTAGGTGCTGAAAGCGGTACCATTATTTGCAAGGAAATTTGGCGTTTTATACTGTAGGCTTGTAATTCTTAGGGATAACTTACTTAAATCTGACCAAACAAAAGTCTAATAGGCATCCCGGGTATGACATTTTTTTTTAAAAAAAATTATAAATTATAATATAATAAATAATTATAAATAATTATAACAAATAATAATATAATTATAGTAAAAATGATTCAATAATGTAATGAAATCAAAATCACTGACATTTGCTCAGTTGCAGAATTGTCGCTGTCATTTTTTTTTTATATGACAAATTTCCCCACAAATCGCTATCGCTAAATTCTGCAAGTGATTATAATTTATTATCGCTGTTTTTTAGCTGATCTAAAACCATTTTTGACATAAAGGGAGACTTTTGGTTGCTATGGGCAATCTAAAGTTTGCAGGGAGAAAGAACACTTTTTATTATATAAAAGGACATGTAGGGCACTGGGCAGACCACTAGGGGCAAGGGGTGTGTGTAATTTTTACATACAGTACTGTAATCTATAAGATTACATTGTACTGTATGTAATGTCTTTTTTGAATATGGCGCCGTTTCTCTGCCCCCGTGCGTCGTAACGTCGCAGGGAACGGAGATCGACGGCACACGGGGACACTGTGTGAATCGAGCGAGCACCCGCTCGCTCACACAGCGTGTTGGCATCGCTGGATCCAGGAACAAGGTAAGTAAACCAAGCCTGTGCACTCAGCGAGGCGAGCCCGAGTCTGACTCGGGGGTTACCGATCACAGCATGAAAATTTAACCCCGAGTCAGACTCGGGAATACCACCAGGGGGGTTAAGTTACTTTTTTTCCTTCAGAAATGACACTTTGTGCAGGGACAGTTCTAAGCATGGGAAAAGTGCTACTTTACAGGCATACTATCCCCCCCCCCCAGGTACGAAATTTAAAGGAATATTTCATATTTATTGTTTACTTAAAGGAATTATTAAAATCACTGCGGCAAAAAAAATGCAGTTTTTAAAACCTTTTTTTTGCATTGATACATGTCCCCTGGGGCAGGACCTGGGTCCCCAAACACTTTTTATTACAATAACTTGCATATTAGCCTTTAAAATTAGCACTTTAGATTTTCAAACTTTAGATTTCAAACGTTCGAGTCCCATAGACTTTAACAGGGTTCTAAAGTTCACATAAACTTGCCGCGAACACCCCAAATAGTTCGCTGTTCGGCGAACAGGCAATGTTCGAGTCGAGCATGAGTTCTACTCGAACTCAAAGCTCATCCCTAGTGAGGGATACAGCTTGGACTGTCAGACAACTGGTGGTGTCTCTGGATTCAGGGATAAGGCAACGCTGCTGGCAATAGGGAGAGGTGAACCGGACTTCCTTCTTGATCCAATCAATCTGGAGAAAAGAAGACTGCCGCTCCAGGTGAGTGCAATGAGCAATCAATGTCCTCTTCAGAAACCATGGGTGCTGGCAATGCACAAGGCAAAAATTAGGAGAAAATGGACGGCCACACACCAAAAATAACCTTAGAAGCCTTTAATTGTGCAAGAGGATAAAAGCACTACAAACCACAGCAAGCAGTGGGATAATCAATCTGGGGGTTGTGGGCTTGGAGCCAAGTAATCCCCAAGATAACTGGAGACATAGGCGCGCTCAGGGCGTTGAAACGAATGAACTCCGATGGCCATCAGGAGTCGTCATGAGAGGGTCTCTTGAGTAACAGGGCCAGAACTAGGCAACGTGCCATCGTGCAAAGAAAGAGTTACGGTAAGAGGTCTGCAGGTAAATCAAGGACAGAGTTTGTAGCCAGGCCAAGAGTCATAAATAGAAATCAGTCCAGAGAGGATACAGGAACAAGCCGGGTCAAACACAGAGGGTGGAAGACACAGGAGTAGTCAGCCAAGCCAGGGTCAGATACAAGGAGATAAATAGGATCACAGGTGAGGATGTAGGGTCAAGCTAGGGATTCAGAATACACAAAATACAGGAGGCACAGGAGACACAGGAAGCTGATGATAATCCAGCAAGCTTGAAGTGTCAGTGACAGGTTTAAATAGACCGAGGGATGCGCCTACAATTGTCACGGCATGCACGCATTTCCGCGCGCCACAGTACGCACTGAAGGGCTCGCAGGCTGGTGAATCCTAGCCATCGCGCATTTGTGCTGCGCGCATGTGCATAGGAACATGACTGGCGCGACCACGATGGTAGTGGTGGAACTGCTCACACTATGGCCATTTCCCTGACAGGGAAACTCACGTTGTGTAACAGGCACTCCTTGCGCCGCCTGTTCCTTGTAATGCGTTCCAAGCTGGATCGCATTACGGCGACCGCGCAATGACGTCATCACCCGGCGCCGCACGCGTTCCAGCTTGGAACGCGGAAAAGCGCCGCTACTTACGGCGTTTCTCTTGAATTAGTGCGATGCGCTGCACATGGTTACCTGCCTATAAAGGCATTCAGCTTATACACAAGCCCTGTTTTATTATTGTCAGCCGCACCACTCTCCACGCTACAATACAGCTGCCTTTGCTGCCATACTGGACATCAACTTAGGCGGCAACATTATGGCTAGCTAGCAAAAGACCTTCACTACGTCCAGGTTGCCATCGCTACGGACAACCTAAGAGATCTTCCTTCCTGACACCCTACTCTACAGAATCTCTACTTGCTACTAGGGATGAGCCGAACATACCCGCGTTCGGTTTGCACCAGAACCGTTGAACAGACAGACCGTTCGCGCGAACATTTAGAACCCCATTGAAGTCTATGGGACTCGAGCGTTCGAATTCAAAAACGCTCATTTTAAAGACCAATATTCAAGTTATTGTTGGAAAACGTCTTTGAGAACCCGGGTCTTGCCCCAGGGAACATGTATCAATGGAAAAAAGTTTTAAAAACTAATTTTTTCAGGAGCAGGACTCCTGAAAAAGTGACCGTTTTTAAAACTTTTTTCCATTGATACATGTTCCCTCGGGCAAGACCCGAGTTCTCAAAGACGTTTTCACAAGCAAGCTATAGACACCCAGCAGGTACAATATTTAAAGGATTTTGTTTTATTTTTTATTTAAGCATCATTAAAATCACTGCTCCAGGAGCAGTGATTTTAATAATGTTTAAATAAAAAAAAATGAAAAATTCCTTTAAATATTGTACCTGCAGTGCTGGGTGTCTATAGTGTGCCTGTGAAAACGTCTTTAAGAACCCGGGTCTTGCCCGAGGGAACAAGGTTTTAAAAACGGTAGTTTTTTCAGGACTCCTGAAAAAACAACCATTTTTAAAACTTTTTTTCCATTGATACACGTTCCCTCGTGCAAGACCCGGGTTCTCAAAGACGTTTTCACAGGCAAACTATAGACACCCACCAGGTACAATATTTAAAGAAATCTTTCATTTATCTTTATTTAAACATTATTAAAATCACTGCTCCAGGAGCAGTGATTTTAATGATGCTTAAATTAAAAGAATTAAAATAAAATTCCTTGAAATATTGTACCTGCTGGGTGTCTATACGTGTGATAACGTCTTTAAATAGCACAATCACATGCCTGCCAGTAAATTAGGAAGAACTGATCTATCTCAGCTATACAGTGTATAAATATGTAAAACTCTTAGGGATGTATATATATTCTCTACACACTGTAAATTAAGCTAAACTGACTAGCCTGCCCGCTCTATCTAGCTATATAAAAAGACAATCTCTCTGTCTCTCTGACTGCTTTCATTAACAAGCCGGAACACACTACACGAGGCCGCCCAGCAGGCAGCCTTATATAGTGTGGGGCGTGTGCTAAAGCCCTGAGCCATAATTGGCCAAAGCCACCCAGGCTTTGGCCAATTATGGCTCTTCGTTTTTTGCGTGCTGTGATTGGCCAAGCATGCGGGACATACAGCATGCTTGGCCAATCATCAGCGCGTAATGCCGCAGTGAATTATGGGCCGTTTTGCGTCACTCGAATTTGACGCTTTTGTTCGAATTTCGTCGAATGTACGAACAGACAATGTTCGAGTCGAACATACGTTCGTATCGAACGCGAAGCTCATCCCTATTGCTAACTACTGGATAATAGAAAAGTCTGGGTTTAGATGTTTCAGGACAGGAATAGGTTTACTTGGTGAGATGGTATGCAGTTGAATTAAAGCTATAGCAGAAGGTTTCCTCCAAGCATTTGCCTAATTCCAAAATACTACCTATTCCAAACCATCCCACCTCCGAATCCCATGGAGACAGGGCGAGTATACCCCACTGACACCCCCTGTACCACCTATGCCTATATCTTATTAATGCTAAATCCATCCATATTATAGTGCCCATGTGCTACCTATAATTTAAAGCGTGGGTCTTCAAACTATGGCCCTCCAGGTGTTCAGGAACTACAATTCCCATCATGCCTAGTCATGTCTGTGAATGTCAGAGTTTTACAATGCCTCATGGGATGTGTAGTTCCACCACAGCTGGAGGGCCGTAGTTTGAGGATCCCTGATTTAAAGCATAACTAGAGGCAAAACTTTATCTTTAGTTTTGGATAGAGGGGAGATGGATTAGAACACCTGTCCATTTGTCTTGCTGTCTGTGCCACCACCAGGGAGATTCACCCTCTCTGTTTCTCCTGGTTATCATTATCATTTAAAGTTAAAGTAAAGAAAATCACATATTTTGGGTTGTCCTCAGAAAAGTAGTAAAGAGGAAATCTTCCAATTGGGACACTCTTTCTGGTGACCCGGTAGTCCCCAAGAAATTCCCTTTATTTGCAGGGATTTCATCGCACTTCCTTTTTTGGTTATGGGACAGGAAGTGAAGGGAAGCCTCCACAATGGGACACAGATGGCGCAAAAATAAAAATCTGACAGGGGTTATATTCCAACCTTGCTCTATCCAAAATGAAAAAATAAATAAAAATAAGTTTGCCTATAGTTGAATAGTGTGTTGGTGGTGAGTTACATGTGGAAAGGTGTACTATTGGACCAGAATCTGGATGTGGACCAGAACCTGAATGATTAAACTGTGCAGATTTGCGGTTTTACACATGTAGGGCAATTTCTTTATTACATGGTTCCAACTATACACCCTGATCCTATCTGATTGAGCTGGATTGCAAATTAAAGAGGAGACTGTGTCTTATCCCTTGGATGTACTCTTTGGGCTTTACTGTGAAGATTATGCTTTCCATGATGCAAGTTTTGCTATTGTAAATAAGTGCTTATTGACCTCTCTTATCAGGGGATCACAAGAATTCTGGCAAGCCATGTATGAGATTGGATAGTGTCACCTTGGCTATCTTAAAGCGGAGTTCCACCCAAAAATGGAACTTCCGCTTAATCCCCTCCCCTCCCCCTTACATGCCACATTTGGCATGTAATTTTTTTTGGGGGGGGGAGTGGGGGCTTCGGGAGGAGTGGGACTTCCTGTTCCACTTCCTGCTTCCGCCGAGGGGCTGGTAAGGCGATTAGGCCTAATCTCCTTACTGCAGCCCCTCCCTTTGGCGATCATCTAGGACACTGACAGGTCCTAGACGATCGCCTGTCCAATCAGCGGCGGGCCACGCTGCGCGCGCATACGCAGTGCGGCTCGTGCATGCGCAGTGGGTGCCCGGCCGTGAAGCCGAAGGCTGTCACGGCTGGGTGCCCACAATCGCAATGAGGATGCCGGCCGGGGAGGGGGGGAGAGGAGCGGAGCCCCGGTCGGCGCGTCGCTGGAACGTGGAGAAGGTAAGTGTCTGTTTATTAAAAGCCAGCAGCTACACTTTTTGTAGCTGCTGACTTTTAATAGACATTACATTTGGGTGGAACACCCCTTTAAGAAGATTCAGTTCTTGTCATGGCATGTGGGATGTAAAACTCAACTGATCACATTGTTTTTTTTTCCTTTGGGACATTTTGTTCACTTTTTCTTTTATATTTCACACTTATTATAGTGTAACATTACCACTGATAGCTGATATCTCACCTTTAGAGAATATTCTTGTTTATACAAGTGCTACACTGTTTTGATCTATTTTATGTTGAATGCCTGGTATCAGGGTATAGTGTTTCAGCTGCTATTTTTGTATTATTTCACTCAAAGCGCAGATTCTTTTTTACGTTTTATTAAATCAGAGGTTTTGTTTTAGAAAAAAACTGCTTTTGTTGAAATACAGTGTAGAAGAGTAGCCCCTCTGGTTAAAACGGTAGGAAAAACAGTAAAACCATTCGGATTGGGGCAGAGTGCATGGTATATTAGGATTATGCATAAAATAAAGTACTATTCTGAGGTATCTATATAATTCTGAAGGGGGCAGGTAAAATTCAGTTTGGAGTTGTGAAAAATACTTAATAGCATCCTTTTTATTTAGACCCTCAATAGTTCATCTTCTGCTTGCTGACTACTGGATAATAGAAAAGTCTGGGTTTAGATGTTTCAGTACTGGAAAAGTTTTACTGAGTGAGATGGTATGCAGTTGCAATTAAAGCTATGGAAGAAGGTTTCCTCCAAATATGCACTGAGACAATCATAGGAGGAGAGAGGAGCGAAGATATTTAGTAGGTTTGCCTAGTGATATACTAAACAGCCAAATATAAACATTTGAGCACAGAATAAATGTGAATTCAATGGTTCCCCATAAAGTTGTAGGTGAAGGGAGAAGCCAATCTTTCAGTTGCATTAAAAGTGTGGCATAGTAATAATCTTGAAAATCGACATATCCCCCCACTGATCTATGTTTTATTAGGTGTGCACAGCGAGACTGTTTCCCCTGCCAGATATAGAAACCTAGCAAAGACTGGAGGGACTTAAAGTAACTTTCAGAATGGGAATAGGGAGTGTGTTAAAGGGATACAACAGAAGGAGTAACATTTTAAAGGCTGCAAGTCTCCCAGACCAGATCAGGAGAAATCATATTTGGCTAATTAGATTACACCTTCTTGTCATTTTTGGCAGAGAGGGAGATAGTTATTTGGAAATACATTTTTCACCGACTTGATTAATTGGATTCCTAGAAAAGAAATGCTAGAATCTGCCCACACAAATGGAAACTGATGTTGCAATAGGCTTCTAGTGGTGCTATCAATGCCTAAATCTAATAGAAATTACTTAGTTTCATTGACTTTGTAGTATGAATCTTTTGTACCTCAGCCAGGGAAGTAGCCAGATTAGTTACCATGAGAATTACATTACCAACAAAAAGGCTTTTGTTATGCTCCTTAGAGCCAATATTAAATCATAAATCATGCCTGTCAGTCAGCATCTTACCTGCTCTGATCCTCCACGCTCATTGGGGCAATGAGTTTGGAGGGGCGGGGAGCGTCCGTCTCAGCTTCTCAGAGGCTCGCTGAGACTGCCATCAATCAAGGCAGCTGGCAGATCCAGACTTGAGAGGATGATGCGCTACCTCGACTGATGGCAGTGACGTTAAATGCGCTCCATTTGCCATAGATTGGAAGACACTATGGCCAGAAAAAAACAGACAAACAGAAACACACAAACTGCTGCCATGGAATATGTAATATAAAAGTATACATCACCGCACAGGGCAACTTCTACTTCCATGATCACACCGGGCCTGGGGCAGATAGGGCCACCCACTAACAACTGGGCTATCTGGCCATTGTGCCACTTGCCTGCCAATAGCCAGGC
The DNA here is from genome assembly GCA_029574335.1 of Rana kukunoris. NCBI lineage: Eukaryota > Metazoa > Chordata > Amphibia > Anura > Ranidae > Rana > Rana kukunoris. Next base: position 229,151,881 of record CM056050.1, on the reverse strand, counting down.
TTTAGCTCTTCCACTGCCTCCTTCATTTGCCCACTCCATACCTCAATAACAGCTAAGGCTTATCGGCGTATCTTCCATTTAGCTTGCTCCATACCCTGCTAATAGCCAGGTTAATAGCTTATTGGAGTCTTCCCAGTGCTTGCCGCTGGCCGGTCTTGATCGCGAGAGAAAAAAAACTCCAGGTAGATGAATAACAAAACCAGTCTTTAGAAGGAGGCCACAGGCTTAGAGCAAATATTTATGGGAGAGGGGTCCAATGGGGGGAGGAGTGGAGGGGGGGTTAACCCACACATATGCTGCCATGGAGTATGTCAGGAAACTGTATTGGAGGGGATATCCCCTCACTTTGGAGAGATCTTCTCCTACTTCCTGATGTTTCTCTGGGACAAATAGTAAAGAGAAAACTTCCATGATGAGACATAGCAAAAAAGCCTGACAGTAGTCTTACCCATCTAAACCTGTGGCCTAAAGATCGTGTGGGCAATTTTCTGTTTTTCCTTTCATCACACTGGCAGCACTTGAAATTTAGCCAATGGATTCCCATTACAAAGTTGTAACATAATCTCAGCATACTCACTGCTTTTCTGCAATCTACTGCATTTTTATGATAGAAAATAGAAGTAGGTATATTTTTTCTTAACTCAGCATGTTCTGTTTTCTAACAGAGTAAAAATCTTTGTCGTAATCGCTGTGCTTGATTTTAGTATCTAAAAGAAAAAAGGTCACAATAACCAAGACATACTGCAAACAAAACACAGTGCAGGTATTTGTGTACATTTTGAGAAAATGTTGAAGTACTTAAAGTACTTTCAAGTGTTTGCAAACTTCCTGGTAAAATAAAACCTCAAACACGCTTTTACTCTGCATTGTAGAACCTTCCAAATGTATACATGAAAACAAAGCATTTGGCACTCAGAGCAATTTATATATTGATAATGTTATTTCAATGCTCTCACTTTGTGATTATATTTGATGTGAAATTAATTCATAAGTAATGTCACAGCACCTGTACTGAGGCTCAGGCTCAGGCTCACTCCTATAGTGATCTGTTACTGGCTTATTGCAGCCAGCAATGTATTACTATTAGATGTAATCTGTTGCTGTACAGCTGCATGGCAAGTTGACACTGACTGATTCCAGACCCCTCAAGAAGAAAAAAGTAAATAAAGTATAAAATGTAATATATATATATATATATATATATATATATATATATATATACTATATTAACAAAAGTATTGGCACACACATTTAATGGCATCCCAGTCTTAATCTGTAGGGTTCAATATTGAGTTGGCCCACCCTTTGCAGCTATAACAGCTTTAACTTTTCTGGGAAGGCTGTCCACAAAGTTTAGGAGTGTGTCTATAGGAGTGTTTGACCATTCTTCCAGAAACACATTTGTGAGGTCAGGCACTGATGTTGGATGAGAAGACCTGGCTTGCAGTCTCCACTCTAATTCATCCCAAAGTTGTAGACACACTCCTAAACGTTGTAGACAGCCTTCCCAGAAGAGTTGGAGCTGTTATAGCTGCAAAGGGTGGCCAACTCAATTTTGAACCCTGCGAACTAAGACTGGAATGCCATTAAATTTCATGTGCATATAAAGGCAGGCACCCCAATACTATTGGTAATATATATATATATATATATATATATATATATATATATACTGTACTGATACACTATTGTGCAAAAGTTTTAGGCAGGTGTGAAAAAAGCTCTAAATTAAGGCTGCCCATACATGGTGCAAATTTCTTTCCTGCAACCCCGGGTTGTAGTAGAAAAATGTGCACAATTCCCCCATTAACAGAGGTAGTGCTGACAAGGGAATCAGCCATTGTCTTCCAACATGGGGGTGGGGGGGGGGCGGGTTAATGTGGGAGAAGACAGAGATTATCGCTACTGGCTTTAGAAGCCACTTGTGATAATCAGAAGTGATTCCAGTAGGCTTGGTTCGAAAAGTGTATGGCTTGCCTTAGAATGCCTTCAGTGTTAATTGTTTATTTTTATCAATTAAAAAAATGAAAATTAAATGAATAAATTAAATGAATAAAAAAGAAATCCAAATCAAATCAATATTTGGCTTCAAAACAGCATTAATTCTTCTAGGTACACTTGCACACAGTTTTTGAAGGAAGTCAGCAGGCTGTTCTAAACATCTTGCAGAACTAACCACAAATGTTCTGTGGATGTAGGCTGCTTCAAATCCTTCTGTCTCTTCATGTAATCATAGACAGGCTCCGCGATGTTGAAAATATAAGAAAAAGGTCAAGTTGGATAAAGTGGTCATGTAGTTAACCACTTCAGGTCCGCGTCATTGTCGAAATATGGCAACAGCGCGGACCTGAGGCGCCGGGGTCACGTCTTTGGACGTCAATGTTTTGTAATTCCCGCGCGTGCCACTGGGTGGTGCGCAGCGGGGAAAAACAGTGCCGTCGCATCGCCGAGGATTCGATGCGTGTACCCGGCGGCCGCGTATAAATGTGAATGGCGCCAAAAATGTGTCAAAAGTGTCCGATGTGTCCGCCGTAATGTCGCAGTCTCAATAAAAATTGCAGATCGCCGCCATTACTAGTAAAAAAAAAATATTAAAAAAAAATCATAATTCTGTCCCCTATTTTGTAGGCGCTATAACTTTTGCGCAAAGCAGTCGCTTAATGCGATTTTTTTTTTTTTTACAAAAATACGTAGAAGAATACGTATCGGCCTTAACTGAGAAAAAAAAAACGTTTTTTTTTAAAAAAAAAATTGGGATATTTATTATAGCAACAAGTAAAAAATATATATATTTTTTTAAATTGTCGCTCTTTTTTTGTTTATAACGCAAAAAATAAAAACTGCATGGGCGATCAAATACCACCAAAATAAAGCTCTATTTGTGGGGAAAAAAGGACGCCAATTTTGTTTGGTAGCCACGTCGCACGACCGCGCAATTGTCAGTTAAAGTGACGCAGTGCCGGAAGCTGAAATTTCGCCTGGGCACGAAGGGGGTTTATGTGCCCAGTAAGCAAGTGGTTAAATACTGGATTTTGTTATTTGAGCTATACATTACACATATTTATTGTGGGCTTGCTTAGAATTTGAAGATACATTGAGAATCATGGCATGCATTCCTATGATCTTAGAAGCACTTTTCACAGATTTTTTTTATTGTGCAATAATGTTCTTTTTTTCCAGAGCTTTAAATGTAATCTTGTAGATTACTACTCATCTCAACTCTTTGGCATAGACCAGGTGGGTGAAGGTTAATTTTCAAGCTAAGTGGAAACCCCCATCTGCTTCTGATGCTTATATATTGCAGGATAAAGGACTATATTGTTGTATAACCCCTTTTAAATAGACAAGGTATGTCTACGTCAATTGTTTTCACCAGTTTCTTGTAATATGGCCAGAAATGGCATCATTTACTGCAGTAGTCCTGCTAAATTTCACCAGGTGGTACTGCAAGTGAAATTTAGAAGCCCAGCACCACACCTGAGAAGGTATAAAAGGGAGGACCCCTTTATTGTTACATCGTGGAAAGGTAAGAATCAAATAGGGATTAACATTTAAACATGTTCACAGACTTAAAAATCATACCTATAATTTCAGTTAACCACTTGCTTACTGGGCACTTACACCCCCCTCCTGCCCAGGTAAAATTTCAGCTTCCGGCACTGCGTCGCTTTAACTGACAATTGCGCGGTCGTGCGACGTGGCTCCCAAACAAAATTTATGTCCTTTTTTCCCCACAAGTAGAGCTTTCTTTTGGTGGTATTTGATTGCCTGTGCGATTTTTATTTTTTGCGCTATAAACAAAAAAGAGCGACAATTTTGAAGAAAAATACAATATTTTTTACTTGTTGCTATAATAAATATCCCAATTAAAAAAAAAACACATATTTTTTTCTCAGTTTAGGGCGATACGTATTCTTCTACATATTTTTGGTAAAAAAAAAAAAAAAAATCGCAATAAGCGACTGGTTTGCGCAAAAGTTATAGCGCTTACAAAATAGGGGAGAGAATTATTATTTTTTATTATTTTTTTTTTACTAGAAATGGCGGCGATCTGCGATTTTTATTGGTACTGCGACGTTATGGCGGACACATCGGACACTTTTGACACATTTTTGGCGCCATTCACATTTATTCTGCGATCAGTGCTATAAATATGCACTAATTACAGTATAAATGTGACTGGCATTGAAGGGGTTAACACTAGGGGGTGAGGAAGGGGTTAAATGTGTATGCTAGGTGTGTTCTAACTGTGGGAGGAGGGGGGGGTGACTGGGGGGGTGACCGATCTGTGTCCCTATGTAGGAAGGAACACAGATCGGGCTCCTCCCTTCCAGAGACAGGACATTGTCTCTGTGTGAGCCGGCAATGAGAGATGATCTATGAGAGATCATCTCTCATTCGCCCACAGATCGCATCACAAACGGCCGCTCTGATTGGCCGTTTGCCGCGATCTGTGATTGGCCGTGTCCAAGGGACACGGACAACACAGGGCTTCCCCGCAGCGCGCTGTACAGCGCGCGCTGGGAAAGCCAGAATGACATGCCGTCAAATGACGGCATGTTGGATTTTCAGGCCCGCGCTGTTGCCGTCATCCGACGGTAGCGCGGGCCTCAAGTGGTTAAATCAGCTGATGTGGAGTTCATGCTTGTATTTTATACTCAGATGCATCACCGTAATAAACATTCACAATCACTGGAAAATGGGACTGGGCAAAAGGAAATACAAAATAATTTTTTGCTTTCCAAAGAAAAAATAATCCTTAATTTGCATAAAGGTTTGACGTTTTTTTTTAAAGTCATGAAAAAATAAACATGTCTATTTCCTAAAAATAATAACTAGAAACTTGTCAGGTTCCCCTTAACCACTTCAATACACGGCTTTTATACCACCTCCATACCGGGCCTATTCTGACACTGCTACATGTAATAATCATCATTCTTTTGCTAGAAAATTACGCAGTACCCCCAAACATTATATATGTTTTTTTAGCAGACACCCTAGGGAATAAAACGACGGTCATTGCAACGTTTTATCTCGCACGGTATTTACACAATCATTTTTCAAACGCCTTTTTTTTGTAAAAAAAATTGTTTCATGAATTAAAAAAATAACAAAACAGTAAAGTTAGCCCAATTATTTTGTATTATGTAAAAGATTATGTTACACCGAGTAAATAGATACCCAACATGTCACGCTTTAATTATGCGCACACTCATGGAATGGCGCCAAACTTTGGTACTTAAAAATCTCCATAGGCAACGCTTTTTTTTTTTTTACAGGTTACCAGTTTAGATTTACAGAGGAGATCTAGTGCTAGATTTGTTGCTGGCACTCTAACGCACGCGGCGATACCTCACTTATGTGGTTTAAACGGCGTTTACATATGTCGGCGGTACATACGTGTGCGTTCGCTTCTGCACGCCACTATGATCGTTTTTATGTCGTGCAGAATCGCCGGCGGAAGAAGAGGATATCTGGATGATGCCTCTGGCTGCAGGCATCATTCAGATATTCACCTGCAAAGCCCAGGCCGTCAATTGACGGACACTTAGGATGGGAGATCCCATCTCTGGCCGTCAATTGTCAATGGGCCGGGATTGAAGTGGTTAACCACTTAAAGTGGAGTTCCACCCATTTTTTTATGTTTGTCTGAGCTGCATGCCCTAATCTCATAGTGTTCAGAATGGACAATTTTTATTTATTTTGTTGCTTGTAAATACCTTTTGTAGTCCTTCATTACTTCCTCCTCCTTATTAGCCTAGGCTATTAAGTCACAAGGCTATTTGCAAGGGTTTCTAGGATAGGCATCATGTTTCCCAGTAGTCCTTGCAAACCTGACCCTATTACATTGCTTGTGCAGCACTGAGCATGTGCGAGATATGCAAAGCTGAAATCCAGGAAGTCATACAGTCTGGCTTCATGATGCCCACACTTAAGATGGCCACGGTCTATTTCTAGATCTAAATGCTGTAACAACCTAACAAAACGGACCTTAGTTTACAGACTAACTTTACTACAATACATTAAGCTTGTGTATTACCGCTTGCTGTTTCAGTTGTCTTCTCTCTGAGGTTTCCAATGCTGCTTACATGCTTTTTAGTTTCCTGCTTGCTGTGCCAGCTCTCTGCTCTCTGTATCTGCCTGCTCCCTTTTGTATTCACTCTTGACACAAATATACCACAGTGATGATGCCAATAGGCTGTTGATCTTCAAGGACTGCATGTATAACTTGAATACAGCCAACTTAATGGCTGACAGCTGAAGTGGTGGATTGTATGTAAGGTTCAGTTTGACAGTCTGTGTTAAATTAACCATTCTGCTTACTGCAACTGACCTACGTATGGTCAGATTTAGGAGACACAGTTAACATCTGTACCTAATGTCATGATACCGGAGACTCTTTGCTTTTGATATATAATATACACCTTAAAGGTCAGTCTTATTCTTATGCCGCGTACACACCATGGGGCAGATTCACAAAACAATTACGCCTGTCTAACTGGTGTTAGACAGGAGTAATTTCAAATTTCCCGCGGCGTATCACTAGTTTGAATTCTCAAACCATGATACGCCGGCTTCGGGCTTCGATCCGAGAGGCTTACGTCTTCGTAAGCCTTCGGATCTACGCTGCCATCTATTTGCGGCGGCTGGGAGGAGTTCGCGTCGTTTTAATGCGTCGGGATATGCTAATGTGTTTTTACGGGGATTCACGAACAAACGAGCGAGCGGCGCAGTCGTTTTCGTCTATTTTTTTATACGTAAAGTTAGAGCAGCTTTTTGCTGCTCTAACTTTACGTAGCCCATGTTAAGTATGGCCGTCGTTCCCGCTTCGAATTTATTTAATTTTTTTTTTTATTTACGTAACTCGTCGGGACGTGGATCGCCCGTAAAGTACGCTACATAAACAACGAATGACGTCACGACGTGATTTCGCGCAATGCACGGCGGGAAATTTGCGAACGGAGCATGCGCAGATCGATCGCCGCGGGAACGCGCCTAATTTAAATGTTTCACGCCCCCTACTCGTCTATATGGATTGCGACGGGAGAAATACACTACGCCGCCGTCGTTTACCGTAGAAAATCTACCTGAATTCCACGTAGATCAAGGTAAAAAACGGCGGCGTAGCGTATTTCTGATACGCTACGATAATCCATTTCTCTGTGAATCTGCCCCCATCACTTTATGTGATGAAAAAAAACAACGTTTTTAAAAACGTAAATTTAAATGACCATGTGTGGGGGAAAACATTGTTTTATGTCTTGTGAAAAACGACAAAAAAAATGTAAGCATGCTTCAATTTTTTGTGTCGTTTTTCAAAACGTCGTTTTTTGTTTCACAAAAAATCACCGTGTGCAGCAAAAAACGACGTTTAAAACAAAGTTTTTCAACCCGCGCATGCCCAGAAGCTAGTTATGAAGCGAGTTTCAATGGAAAAGAGTGGTGAACGTAGCCTCGCTTTGCTAGAGCATTGTGAAAAAACGATGGTGTGCAGGCAACGTCGTTTTTGAAAATTGAAGTTTCAAAAGCGTTGTTTTTTACTTCACAGAAAACTTAGTTTTTTTTCCCATCGCATAAAGTGATGGTGTGTACGCGGCATTAGGCTAAAGCTGGCTAGACTGCTTTAGTAAACTTCTTTAATTGCTGTGGGGCACTGATGTTTGTAAAGTACTGTTGATTTATAGATGGGGCACTGTAACAATATTAAGGCCACTAAAGTTTTATCTTAGTATGGTTTCCTATTTATTGGTACTTTATTTAAGCAGACTTCTGGCTTCTGGGCTGCTTGACTTGTTCACAGTGGCCTGCATGAAGTTTGGACCTGTTGGTGTGCTATAGACAACATTTCTTTTTTTTGTATATGGTCATGGTTGTTGTTTTTAAATTTGTATACATCCTTCTAGTTGATAGTAAAGTTTATAAATTCTAAATCTACTTTTACTTTGGTTGGTTATAAGCTTACTTCATTTGGCCTTTGTTTGGCCCAAGCTGTGGTAGTCTTGGGCTTTTTCATTTTTGTATTTGGTTTATTTGACCATGAAAGCCACACTGGATAAGTAGTTGAGATTGCATTCAACCAGTAGTTTGAAGCCCTGTGTTTTGATTTGTAACATTTTGGCTTTTTAATAACATTATTTTATTACATTCGCATTAGATATAGCTAAACATATTAATCAGATACATTCTAAGTCACATTTCCTAAACTAAACAAGCCTAGTCTTTCTAACCTTTCATTATATCAATTTCATTTTATCACTATACATACATTTGACCGCCTTTATAGTTTCTAAGTCCTATGTCCTTAGTTTACAGTTCCGATTACTGTAATTCATATCCAAGATGCAGCCTTACAAATAAATGTGTTTTCATTTTCTGTTTTGTATATCCCAAGACTTTGTATTTGCCATTGAGTGAACCTACTTAGTTTGCCATCCTATTTAATGTATAGTAGATTATTTTATTAGCAAATGCAAATGGTATGTAACCTCATAAATATGATGTTTCATGACATAACATTTAACCATTAAAGATAATTTTTTTCAAGATCATTTGGCACTATGCTACTATACTTTTCAATTTTAAAGAAATACAGTATTATGGGAGTATGTCCATTTTTCCTGTCTGGTCTTTCCTTTTTAAAATACTGGTTGCAGGACTTTTTAAATGATCCAATGCATTACATCATTTTATAGACTCAGGACCAGTGTCAAAACCATGAACCATTTTTATTTTACTTGTTACATGCTCATTCCAGGTCAGTTCTTTACCAAGCCAGAGCCTGCCAGGTAAAGGGTATTTTCAGAAGGAGGCCAGTAAAATAATGTTCTCAGTGAAGTCAACATAAAATGACTTGTACATTTTTATTCCATCCAGCAGGTCCTTGGGAAAAATATTAAACAATCTATAGCCCAGTGCCAGTCATTGTGGAAGAACTCTGCAAACTTTGATCCATTTGGATTGTGTTTCATGAGTGTATTATTACTTTGTTTATCCTTGCAGTATCATTTGAGAAGTTTTTAATGCTTTTTGACTGTGAAATTATATTTATGAGGCACAGCCAATGTCAATGCATTTATGCATATAATGTACAGTGAAAAAAAAAAATATATATACTTATATTTGGACAGTTAATGATGATTATCAGTTAACCTTTGGTGGTTTGCACTATATTTAGTTCATTTGTATGTTTTGGCAGGCTCCCACTTTCTCCCATCCTCCCCTGTGCTAGCTTGTCTTTCCCTCATCTAGTATATAAGGAATAATTAAAGTATAATGCTACTGGTCTTTATCCTGTATTTTAAATACTAATCAAATTATCCAGACTGAGGGCCTATTCAAAAGTACATTTTTAGAAAAGCAGAGCACTCAAGAGCATCTACAGTGGTGCATATACTTTATTCTACAATATGAGACCCTGGGTGCCTATACAGATATTCTTTACCTAATTATCCAAATACATTTTTTGCAGCGTAATTGTAATTTAGCATTGAGCAGCTCACAGTTAAAATAGCACTGTTAATGGGTTCCAGAAGTTTCCTTTTTAGTGTTTCTAGTGTTGTAACTCCTAATTGCCTTTATAATTAGTGATACATCAATCATTTTATTAAATGAAAAACTCAGGTGGCTAAGAGAGGTCTCATAAATAGCGTTTTTAATGCTCTACTGTCATTTTTTAGGGGTAGACATAGCGATTTCACTATAGAAATATTGTATCTATGAGATGACAATTTGAATAAATAATGTATCAAAGCTGTTTTAAAACCGACATTTAATGTATTTCAACGTACCAATCATTAGATTAGTGGTAGCTGCATCCAATTTCTTTTTGAGGGCTTTTTTGCTTCTGTTCTAACCTGGTGATCTGGCCAGTAATACACCTCCTGTATTTGAGTGCCCCAACTCTGGATGAAGGAGAACAGGGGGCACTTCTGAACAGCAGCATTGTCAGTCTGGGGGGGGGGGAGCGTTAGATGAAATAGCAAAATTAAATAGACTAACTAGTTGATGCTGAACTCAAGCTAATACTTTATAAGCAGTTACAGCAAAGTTCTTTTTCCCTTGTTGGAATAAGGGTTTTACATAAATAAATAAAACCTGATCATTGTAAACACCCCTACCACTGTCAGTGTTAAATGGTTTGCCTCATCTTTGTAAATGATACATTCTGCTGGAGGGCTTGTTCTTTAAAACAACAAACTTACTGGCCAGATCACCAGATGAAAATAAAAGAATGTAAGCCTAAAAAGGAAAATTAATGCAGCCATTACATCTGAGAATTAATAAGCTGCAATAAAGTAAATGTTTGGGTTAAATACTGCTTTGGGAGGTAAAGAAAATCCCTTTCCCCTAAAATGTAGACATATGTAATGAAAAAATAAATGTAGTTGGCAACTATTATAATGTTTTTATTTTCAAAGTAATATACTTTTATAGTGATTATGTAAATGGAGAATAAATGATAATATTTTTAAAATTAAAATGCCAGTGTTTAATCACATAATATATGGGATTTGTAACAGAGTGATATACAGTACATATATAGCAGCTGTGTGTTAAAATAACAAATTAATGTTGATTTTTTTTTAAATAAAAAAAAAATATACATTTTGGTCTAGATAAACAATATCTTTCCAATGGGCAGCATAAGCCTATATATCTTACCTATGATAGTGATTATTTTTTCTTTCCTTTAAAGCTGCCTGTATACAACCTGATACAAGGCCAAAGCAACACTCTCAAAGGCTACTACTCAGATGTTTATTATAAAACCAAGTGGAAAAATTGAACTACAGAACCTCTAATTTACACATGAATGAACTGTCTTCTTGCTAAACGACAGAAAGAGCAAATATTTAATACCCAAAGTTTCCAGCATCCCAGTCATACACCAGGTCCCAAAAATCCAAATGAAAAAATAAAAATAAAATTGGAGACCAATAATAAGTACAGTGGATAAATTGTTCTCTAGGGTGGGAGAATACTTGGATAATATTAAACAGCCATTGGCCTGGAAATTTCCATCATATACTACAGATAGCAAGTACCTTATAAATCTCTTAAAAACTGTAAACATTGATAAGAGTTGCATATTGGTTAGTATGGATTCTTTGTACACAAATATACAACAACATGATGTATTGAGGGCAGTAGATTGGGCATTTGAGGCCGCGTACACATGATCAGACATGTCCGATGAAACATGTCCGGACCACGCTGAAGTGGTCTGTTGGTCTGATGTGCGTACACACCATCGGACCAAAATCCCCTCGGACCAGAACGCGGTGACGTAGAACACAACGACGTGATGAAAAAACGAAGTTTAATGCTTCCAAGCATGCGTCGACTTGATTCTGAGCATGCGCGGGATTTTGGTCCAATGATTTTGTGTACTAACCATCGGTGGACAGGTTTCAAAGCATGTTTTTACATTTTTTTCTGCTGGAAAACGGCCCGATAGGCCGTACACACGATCGAACATGTCCGCTGAAACTGGTCTGCGGACCAGTTTCAGCGGACATGTTCAAAAGCGTGTATGCGGCCTCAGAGGCAACACTACACTAAAAACAGAACAATTAGAATTTATGCTGGAACTTTTGGAACTTGCGATGGGTGGCAATTATTTCTGGTATAAAAACACGTTTTTCAGACAGAAAAGGGGATTTTACTATGGGGCACAATATGCCACCAGTGTGGTGAACATTTTAATGAGCAGATGGGAAGAGGAAGAGGTATATGGGAAATAGACCGGGAACTTAAAGTCTATAAAAGATGTATTGACAATATCCTTATTGTATGGGAGGGGTCAGAATCCAAACATTTTACATTTTAAATGTTTTTAAATGTTTTACATTTTTTCACAGTGCTTCTGGGGAAGGGGGTGGGGGCAGTACAGTGTGTCAGTCATTTATTATTTTTACATATTGATTTATTTACAATTTCATTTGTTTAAAAAAAAAAAACGCATTCTTTTTTTTTGGGGGGGGGGGGGGGCAGTGGACATTATTGGTAGGGCAGGGGAGAGTGGTTTTACAACCCCCTGATATCTCCCCTTTGAGACAGAGAAAGGGACTGAGGATGCCTCATATACACAACCATTTTTCTCGGCAGGAAAAAAAACAAAGTTTTTCCCAACGTGATTCCTCTCCAGCCTGACTTGCATACACACGTTCGTGCAAAAAAACGTCCGACCAAATCGATGTGACGTACAACACGTACGGTGGGACTATACAGGGGAAGTTCCTTTCAAATGGCGCCATCCTTTGTGCTGTTTTTGGGCTGCATACTTGATTCTGTGCATGCGCAATTTTTTCCCCTCAGAAAAGCATACACATGACCGTTTTTCGCAACGAGAAAAAGACTGACGGGAAACACAATGAGAAAAAAAGAGAGCTGGTCTCAGTTTTTTGTGGGCAGTTGTTTTGTCGAGAAAACTGCTAGGAAGCATACACATGACCGTTTTTCACGACCAATATAAAAAAATGGCAGTTTTCTTGTCGTGAAAACCGGTCGTGTGTAAAAGGCATGAGATTTAAACAGGAAGCAAAGCTGAACTGCTAAGTAGCTCAGTTTTCATGATGACATGTAATATGCTAAGTCACCTATGTCCCTTCTGTCTGTAACCTGGATGTTCGGGACACACCAGCTTGTGTTAATAAAACCCCTTCTTTGCTGCCCCTCACACATAGAAACCCTGAATAACCATTTAAGTTTCACCCCACATATATTTACTGTAACAGGGCAGCCCTTAAGTGCAAAATCACGTGATTTTTTTTAAGGACTCTGGGGCGTGACGGCGTTATTATTGAGGCCAAATACTGTATATACTCAAGTATAAGCCGACCCGAATATAAGCCGAGGCATCTAATTTTACCACAAAAAAACGGGAAAACTTATTGAATCGAGTATAAACCTAGGGTGGAAAATTCAGCAGCTACTGGTAAACAATGCCCATCTGCAGCCTCACTGTGCCCATCTGCAGCCTCATTGTGCCCATTTGCAGCCTCACTGTGCCCATCTGTAGCCTCACTGTGCCCATTTTCAGCCTCATTGTGCCCATCTGCAGCTTCACTGTGCCCATTTGCAGCCTCATGTAGCTTTGATTATGGTCTCACACTGTGTCATGCAGTCTTAATTGTTCAGCAGCCATTCACTGTAAAAAAAGCCCTGCCTCCTCCTTGTTCATGATAAACGGAACACTAATTCAGTTTCCCAGCATTGTATCAGTGTTCAGTGCTCCGTCTATCACAGATGAGGAGGAGGCTGGGCTTTGTTACAGTGGATGGCTGCCGAACAGTTAAGGCTGCATGACAGACCGTCACTCGAGTATAAGCTGAGTGCTGAAAAAGTCGGCTTGTACTCGAGTATATACGGTAATTCAATTTTAGTCTCATCTGACCACCTTAAATGCATATTGAAGATTCTGAGGCCACATGGAAAAAGGTGTTAGGGCTAGATGAGACTAAAATTGAATCACCAAATGCCAAATATGCCTTGTGGGAATTCAATACAGCCCACCATCCAAATAACGCCAGTCCTACAGTAAAGCATGGAGGTGGTAATATCCTGTTATGGGGGTGTTTCTCTGCAGCAAGAACTGGAGCACTTTCCAGGATAGAACTAAAATGAATGGTGCAAAATACCATTGCATTCTTGAAGAAAATCTGCTGCACTTTGCCAGAAAGTTGTCAGTGGAAAGAAGATGTCCCTTCCAACTGGATAATGACCCATAGCACACAGCAAAAATGATCCATGGTGGTTTAAAAGAGAAAAACTTGAATGTCCTTGCTTGGCCTAGTCAGAGCCCATTGAAAATCTGTGGAATGACTTGAAGACTGCAGTCCACAAACGGTCACCATCAAATTTAACTGAACTTGAGCCATTCTGCAAAGAAGAGTGGGCAAATATTGCAAAGTCTAGATGTGCAAGATTAGTAGAGATATATCCCAGCAGACTAAAGGTTGTATTAATGAAAAAGGTGGTTCAAAAAAATCTGACAGGGGGGTGGGGGGGGGGGGGGAGCTGTGATCCATTTCCATCTCAGTGATTCTGTTTTTGATTAATTTTTTTCTGACATGTTGGTGTTCTATCTTTTACTTGGATGTTATACCTTGCACTAGTAAATACAGCTGATCAAACAAAAACTGTGTCTGCCTTCATTTAAGACCGCAAAGCAACAACATGTGATTATTTCAAAGGGGGGTGATTCTTTTCTATACCCACTGTATATACAGTATATATAGGAACCTGTATGAATTAACAGTCTTTAAATCATTGCTATTTTATTGAATTTCAATTTTTTGGGTTACAACCCACCTTTATCAGTCATCAAGGCTTGGCTATGACTCGCCAAAATGTAAGGCCTTGTACACACGATCAGTCCAAACTGATGAAAGCAGACTGAAGTTCAGTTTCATCGGTTCACAGACTGATGGTCTGATGTGTGTACACACCATCAGTTCAAAAACCGATCGTGTCAGAACGCGGTGACGTAAAACACAACGACGTGCAGAAAAAAATGAAGTTCAATGCTTCCAAGCATGCGTCGACTTGATTCTGAGCATGCGAGGGTTTTGAATCGATGCTTTTGTGTACTAACCATCAGTTTTGACCGATCGGTAGGCGTCCATCGGTCTGATTTTAAAGCAAGTTCTAAATTTTTGGACTGAAGGACAACAGACTGATGGGGCGTACACACGGTCGGTTTGGACCGATGAAACTGAACTTCAGTCCGTTTTCATCAGTTTGGACTGATCGTGTGTACATGGCCTTAAAGTTCAATCAAACTGTGATAATTTTAAGACAGCGCCATATAAATCCATGCAAATGGTAACACATATGTATACACATTTTAAACAGATTGCACCCAGGTTGTCTTTCTCTATCTGTGGATTGAGGACATCTCACTAACTGTCTCTCTCTCTGTCTGTCTGTGTCTCTCTCTCTCTCTCTCTCTCTCTCTCTCTCTCTCTCTCTCTCTCTATATATATATATATATATATATATATATATATATGTATATATATATATATATATATATATATATATATATATATATATATAAATATGTACCTGGGACAACTATATTTGAACTATATTTGTCATGAAATGCAAAAATCTGAATATGAAATAACAGGAAAAAGAAAAGGCAACCAAAAATCTTGTTGGTAAATGTTCTTGTAATAACTTACAATACGTAGTTACTGAAAATACACCAAACTTTCCATTTAACAAGCCACCATTTCAATTACAATAACATTTCTATTGAAAAATACTTGTAAATTTAAAATGTAAATATTGCACACAACAGTTTTTTTCATCTCATAAAACACTAACTTTTCATACATTTTTGAATAAAATGGAGAAAAAATATAAATGTGGTAATATTAGTGAATCAAATATTAAGCATTTGGTTACCCTAACAGTACAATTTTTAGAATAGTTCAATTACTTATGTTAGATATTCCCAATGATTTTAGACATTATAATATTTTTCATGTATCTAATTGTAGAAAAGCAGAAGCCCCTATAAGGTATGTCAAGGAAAAGAGCGAGGTTCCAGTGTGTAATCCTTTAGCTACACTGCCTTCTTTGCTAAGGGTTGTGGGGCCTTGGCCTAATAAGCATAATCTCATTACACTGCAAATAAAAGTTTCCTATTTATCTGCAGATTTCAAATGAATCTAATAAGGCTTATGATACAGTCACCCAATACCCTAATCATATTTCTGCCTATCTAAAAGCAATCAGTAATTGTGTTATAGCCGAACGTGCTGACAATACCTCTGACACAGAAAGGAGAATGAGAGCCCAGCTGTACTAATTAAATTAAATGCTAGGCTGATGGAATACATTTGCTGAAGCTTGGAGAGTATGGGTGCAGAATTAATAAGCATTACAGCTTAGAGCGTGAGATGATATCATAATGGATGCAAGGTTTTGATGTGGAGAGCCTCATTCAGATTCAACGTACCATAATGTACGGATGTGACAGCTGCTTAGAGAGGTGCAGAACCTTAAACAAAGTGCTCCCAAACTTTTACTCCCACTGTCTCCCATAGGAATAATATATTGTGTGTCACCTCAAGACTCTTCCTGTTCCAACAAAATACCACCCACACATTAAATTCACATGTTTTTTACTGAATAAAAGCCTCATTTTTTTATAACAGTAATCCTGGATTAACAAGCAGCTTTCTACCTTGTATAGATCACTCTGCACACTCATGATAAACATGCCTCTTGTATTATCATTATTGGGAAGGCTAGGGCCACCTGTTCAGATGTAAGTGTTTAGAAAAGCATGTTTATTAGGATAAATAACAAAATGCAAGATGTAGTAATGTATGACAGGCAGTCAGAAGTTAATGAATTAAAAAAAAAAAACTTTAGGAGAATATAAAGTACAGTATATTATGTTCATCGTTGCTCTATGCCCTTTAACATTATTGTCTTAAAATAAATACAAATACTGAGTTAATATGTGTCTATTTTTGTGTAAATATCTAAATTTAAGTGTAACTAAAGTTCTGGATAGGGTGGGGAATGGCTATAAACCCCTGTCCCTGATGGGGTGGTTTTCACCAGGACTGAAATGGAGGGGAAATCCCAAATTTTGAGCTGCCACCTGATCAGGAATAGGTTAGAAATCTTACAATGAAAACACTTGTCCCTATGACAACTAAATGTAGATTATCCTCACTTTGGAGAGATCCTCTCTTATTTTCTGTAGAGTTTATGGGACAGGGAGCGGAGATCTCCCCAATGCGACACAGAAGGCAAAAACAAAACAAAAAACTAAGAAACTGACTGGGGTAAAAAAAAAAAAAGATCACCTTTACATATTTTTTTTGTAAACACTAAAATTTACCTAGGTGACCTCCTAGGTGGAATATACATTTTTTTCAAAACTTTAGCATCTCTAGCAGTTACCAAAACTTTGCAAAAATGAATACATTTATGGTGTTGTAGGGGCATAAAAGAACAATGGTAGCAAACCTGCATGACAGTTAGTTTGTTTGAAAACTAAAGTTACCTTTTTATATTCAGATACATATTATAAAATGTATACAATACAGATAGGGAAGAAGTTGGTATAGACACCATAATGAGAATAATTCTGACCAGAGCAGCACTCATAGCCTTTCAAACCACAATGAAAATGACATCAATACTATTAGAATGCAGATGCTCATTCTATTCCTAATATGATCCTAACTTGTGCCACACTTGCCAGTACTAAAATATATAAAGCAACTTACAGTTAGTTGACATAAACTCCTTAAGAGATTATTATACAAACCACAACGTTTTTCACTCCCACCAACAAGTATTCTAGGAGTACCAGTAAGCCTCAGTTGCAATCTACAGTCTGGACACTATCTCTTCCAACCCACAGCCTGAAATCTGTCTTTCTCCCCTTCCTCAAGCCAAGCTTGGCTTTCAGAAAACCACGTACAATGTTAAAAATTCATATTAATGGCGCATACACACGTTCCGAATTTCCGATGGAAAAAGTCTGATGGGAGCTTTTCATCGGATATTCCGACTGTATGTATGCCCTATCGCACTCTTTCCATCGGAATTTCCAACAATTTCCAACATCTGTATGGAATTAACGCTCAAAGGTTCAGAGAACTTTTGTGTGAACTTGTGTATGCAAGCCAAGCTTAGAGGAATTCCATCAGAAAAACCATCCAACTTTTTTCTGACAGAAATTCTACTTGTGTGTAAAGGGCATTAGAAGAAAAATGTTCCATCCTGCTCCTTTGAATTTTCTCATTACTGCAGCTGAAAATTAACATCAATATAACTCACAAATAATTAGAAAACTTCCAGGCATGCGGACAACAAGCATAATTTCTGGGACACAAGTGGCTGCATAGCATCATTGGTTGCAAAAGATTATTATTTTGAATTGTACACAAGTCAGCCAGCATCCCGCCGGTTGATGTTGTTGACTAAATATTGTTAATAAGATGTTTGGTCAATGATGTCAGGCAGCGTTATTGGCCAGCTTGTTGACATTCTGCAGCTGGTTGGCAAACTGCCAGTTGTGGGAGAGGATGGTCTTGTGTGGGTCATCATGTTTGTGATGGCAGGTCATCAAGGTCATTGCTCATCATGATTGTCACTGGATCTACATGGCATCTAGATGGCATGATTGACATGAAATGATGGATTCATAATGTGTGCTTTTTTTAGGTTATATTTTCATTAATAAAAGACTGTCTCAATGTGTGTGTTTATTTATTATTTAAATTAATTTTGTTAATGAGTAAATAGAGGTACTGTGTATCCTGTACTCGCTCATTTAGTGGGTTCAGATGACTGGTGCCCATTCATTTAAAGTGGGCTTCTATACATTCCCTCCGAAAACTCTCACAACCAATGGGCCAAATTTGTGAGGAAGAGGCCATTGTTCCCATAAAAATGGGGACATGTTGTTTTACCAGTAGACTATATTATTGAAGGTATGTGGGGTGGGGGGGTGCATTCTCAATGTCCTGCCCTTTCCCACCCAGTCAGGCTGCATTCTGAGATAAGGGTCTTGTATACATTTTGGAGGTACCTCACGCTGCTTTTTTTTTCTTTTTGCACGAGATACATGTCCTCCTGTGAGTGCCCAGATCTTCGCACCCTTGTTTGACAATTCTTGCTTGAAAATGTATTGAAAATGTGACTTTCGCAATAAATTTTGCAATTTGTGGATTTAAAGTGAGTTCACAGAACAGCCTGTGAATCAAACCCAAGCACATTCACCCATCATTATTCATAAAGTTAACACATTTATTTTAGAGTAGAAAGCTGTGTTATACAGTACCAATTAGGGTTCAGTTAGTCCAACCTCACAAACTGTGTTACTCGCAAACACCCAGTCGGTTTAAGGGAACTTTATAAATGTAGACATTTCTCTGAAAGCAGAATAATTGTTTATGGCTAACAATGAATTTATTGTTTAGTAAATTGCTTCCTTTACTTTTTTAATATTTGATGTGATGATGACAATTCTTTCAAAATACACTGTATATATCAATTTACAACATATCAAAAAGTAGGTAAAAGCATTTAGAAAACAAAGTGAAAGTACTCAAATGAAGTGAGGTACTCAAAAGCTGAAGTGCTTACTACTTTTACTGATACATATTTATATTGATAGAAGCGGAAATGATAACATATTGCAACAACTTTATTATATATGATTCATTTACTGAGTAAATCTAAAGCTACTATTGTTTGTAGGGAATGTGATTACCATAATCTTGTGTGAAAAATAGATAGATAGATAGATAGATAGATAGATAGATAGATAGATAGATAGATAGATAGATAGATAGATAGATAGATAGATAGATAGATAGATAGATAGATAGATGGATGGATAGATGAAAATAACAAGTTGAAATTGATTCAGGAGAATTGTAAATTTATTAATTTTGTTTTAATTGAATGTTGGCATGCAAGTCTGACTGGTCAGTAAGGAATCATGCAACTGCCATTTATTAATTTCATGCTTTCCTGCAGATTGGTAAATCTACATGCATATATAAAAAAAATATTGCCTGGTTTGTTAACCATTTGGCTCTATAATTTTAGCAACAGTTAACCTGCACTACTGCTTTTTGTCCCATTTATTTTACCCTGGTAATCTTGTAAATAACACACACCCTGTTCCTTCAACAAAACTCTAATTCCTCTACTTCGTCAAAGGAAGGAGCCATAGTTGTGACACAGACTGAACCTCAAAAATGAGGATCAACTTCAAAAGGAGTTGATTGTCAGACAATGATAGCATTGTAAAATATCCATTGAAATAGAAATCAAGTACACAATGTGCATGAAAATGATTTACTGAAGTTCCATGTGAGACCAGACCAATGTTTTGGAAATGTGGGGGTCCCCTTTATTGAAATGACAGACAGAATTGTTTTGCCAATTGCCACCTTATAGACTAATTAGACATGATATTCTTCAGACTTCAGACATGAAAGGATTTCAAACATGTCTGCCATTGTTTATCTCCATTAAATAGTGGTTGGAAAGCTTTAGCAGTTTTACATGACAGATGAGGATGTCTGTGTTTGATTTAAAAAACTCAGTGGAAGTTACAAGGACAGTGTATTCCTGGCAAGATCAACTGGTATTTTCTGTATTTGCTAAAAATGTCCTATGCTTAGAAATATAAAACTGATGCATTTGCCACATACAGTATAGTGACTGTTAAGCTGCACTATATTACATTTTTGTTTTTGGGTTTAGATACACTTTAACTACCCATGGGCCACTCAGTTGGCACAAGTATATGCATATCAGATGTTGGTAATTGATATGCACATGCTTGTTATAGATAAGTGCCTAACAAGGTAATAAACTTATGATAAACATGACATTCCAAGAGCATGCCCATCAAGGACTAACCAGCAGTGGAAGCTCCCATATTTCTATACAGACAGTCTCTATCCGAAAAAAAGTTTTTCCCATAGACAGTAAAAGCATTTAGAATGCAATCTAGTTCACAGAGAAGCAAGCTATTAGAGGAGAAACAGATTAGATTGGAAACATTTTATTTACAAAGCCAAGGATGACTAGACTGTTATTGACCACTTATAGGCATATTAGAAAATCATCATTAATATATATTTGGTTATACTTCCTAAATTACCCTTTTATATTATTTTTTTCCCTAAATTTGTTGACCAGTGCTAAATAATCCAAACTATCCATTTTTTTTTTTTGTTTAGCCACAACATTGTGTAAGGAACAATAAAAATGTTTAAAAGCACACAAAAAAAGATTTGGTTTCAGTGTTCTGAAGTCCTAGCATTCATTCCCCCCTAGGGTGTCATTGATGCTCCTCCATAGACACAGTACAGTGAGTGAGCCCTGTTACCATAGGACAGGACATGTGTTACTGGCAGGATCATCCAGGAAAAATAAAGGTTAAAAATGCTGGAAAAAAAAAACAGCCACCACATATAATGTCTGGTAAGTTGTACTATATAAGATTTTTGTTATTAGGTTTAATTTGACTATAAAGGTACATATAGCCATGAATCAGTAACTATAATGTATACATTTTATACCATTTTCTATCTAAACAGCTTCAAAAAATGTATATATCTTAGGTTTTACATATACCTCATTATTTTACAAAAACTGTGAATATTTTCTTAGAACTATTATTGAATTACAACATACATAACCTACACAAACAACACTTTGCAGATGAAATGGCTCTTCTATATAATATGATATATAGTAATATGTACTCCCTTAAGTCTACTTGAGTGATTCAAAACTTAAGCTTTAGAACGTTATGCAAAACATTCATAAACTCAGTCATTTTTCCAAAAGTAATTTCTACCGCAAGTATTAATTAAACAAAATGTTTTGTAAAGCTAGAATCAATTTGTGTGTTTAAATGACTTAAATGAGATTTCCATAAATGTTTCTGATATTTCAGTGGATCATCAAAATGCAGTCCCAGCATGCCTAACTTACTGTACTTCTTCAAACTTCTGCTAAGTGCACACCAATTAAATGGCTAAAAACACCACATTTAAGCCGAAAGCACGCAGATAAAGCTTGCCATTAAATTGCAATTTAACATACCCAGACTCAGTGGCTGCTGACAACTCTTGAGGGTTGTAATCTCATTTAACCCCCTCTTGTCATGACTAGGCACTCCCATCCAGCATAATGCACACCAAATTAGACTTGACATGGCAACAACAGAAATAAAGCCCTCTTTAGCTTAAAAGTCATGTCACAGTAGGTAACCCTGACCTTCAGCTGTATTCAGAGAGCCCCATTCTTTCCTATGGACCCCACAGGCACATTATGAGGCAGATAGTACAGTCAGAGATGGGCAGAATAACAAAAGATCTATCTATCTATCTATCTATCTATCTATCTATCTATCTATCTATCTATCTATCTATCTATCTATCTATCTATCTATCTATCCATCTTATATACAGTTGTAGTTAAAATGTACGTACAGATATAGGCAAAACAATATTCCTTTTAAATATTATACACATGCAAAATATATAAGAATGAAAAGTTTGATAGAAGATCTTATTAACCAACATACAGTTGAAGTTCCCTTGAGACAAATTAAAACGATCTGATGTAGCAGACAGTTGAAAAAGAAAAAAAAACTGTTATTTTTTAGTAATAAAAGATGAAGCCTGATTGCTAGATCCAAACTCCTCTGGCTCAATATTTTCCTTACCCTGCCGTGATCTCTCACGTAGAAGCAGAGGGGCATCTCTGCTGGAGTTACTCATTTGATACATTCGGCTCCTTGCATTTTAAATGAGGTCAGCGTGGTTGGTGGTGTAAGTCTTCAAAGCATCTTCTGCAACTGGCATTTACTGAAGTTCTGTTGTCAGAAGGAACTCTAACTGTTTCTAACATTTTCTAAGGGAAACAACTTGCCTCAGATTTTTTACAAACGATCAACATTTATCCCAAAGCAGAAACCTAGCTTTATAAGGTTACCATTTTAAAATGTATATGCTGTTTTATTTTACAAGATGAATGTTGCATTTACTGTTGTGCTGGCCTTGACTACATTTCTAACTTTTGCCATTCATTTATTGGGAGCCATGGCGCTAGATATTTGCTTTAAAATAAGAATTACATTGAAAAAACAAAGCTTAAATGGTACTATAAGTATATGGTAGTCAGGGAAAAAAAGTATATTGGTGTAAAAGCAATGTTGACTTTTTTTTTTATAAAGGCATTAATTTGAAAGGAAAACAATACTTCCAAAGCATGTGTATTCACAAATCAAACCTAACAGCTTTAACTTTCTTTTCTGTTGTAAAATAAAGCATAAAACAAAAGCATTCACATAGTATAAAGCTCCTTTAACATATCTTAATATTAAAGGAGGAAAATAAACTTTCAAACTACTGCAATCACAAAAATGTCTGTTGTCTTTATTTTGATTTGCATAGTATGGAGTGTTTATTAAATACAATAATTCCAATGAGTTGGGTGACTTACCAATCTCAGTTCTGGAGGCCCCAAGCATAGCAAACTTTTCCGAGCTTCTAAGCACTGAAGAATTATTAAAATAAAGTCGTTAGCCTCACCCAGTCATTTGTCCTTATTCCAATGCTTCAGAAAGCCAGTTGTCTGCAGATTAGTCCAAATATTAAGGAGACCCTCATTGACTTTGTCCACAGAAGATTAATATTAACTAAACTTGGTAGAATAAACTGCATAATGTTTATAGGAAGTTCCCAGTGCGGCTGTGTAGTACAGCTCTGCCTGCCCCAGCCTCTTTACCAATGGAGTGGTTTATTTAATTTGTCAGTATAATAGAAGCAGTTTGAATAAGAGACAGAGAATGCAGTGTGGTATAAAAGAAACAAAGGCTAAAAGTACCACTATTTTGATTCCCTTTTTAAAATTACTTCCAAAGTGTGATATCTATTGTGAAGAATAATGCTGAACAAAGCACAGTGTCTTGGCAATATTCACAGAGCTTATTCACGCAGCCAGTTCTGTCTGTACATTCAGAGGTAGAATACACTTATAAATGATGTATTGGAAGCACTATAGTTTCCATTGTATTTTCAGTGTAAACAAAAAGACAGAGGAAGCTGAATGGCATATGGGCAGGGAGGCCATAGTTTATTCAGGAATCACTTCTGCATTGTGCAACTAATCTGTTGTCATTATTTCATCATAGACCTTTTTTTATTAGTGTTTTCCATGATCCAAAATAAAATAATCTTATTTTAGGTAAGCTGTAAAAAATCCATCTTAGAGATAATATGTTAAAGAGATACTGAATATGACTCCATATTTATGTATCTTATCATCAGCAGGTACTATTGTATTTTTTAGATTCAGCCTTAAAGAGCCAGTACACCTAAAATACATCCTAAACAGCTAAAACCATTTAACTATGTCTGTATATATTACAAGAAGAATGATAAAATCAGGATCATGATGTAGAATGTGCATCTGAATATGTACATATTTCTTTATTCTACTTCTCCCCTGTATATTGCCTGCATATGTTTTTAGATGACGTATACATGAGATGGATTTTATACATTAATACCACTTTTCTTTTATAAAGGAAACATTGATGATCTACAGTATGTGCAAGAACCTAACCCATCAGAAATAGTCTTCATTGTTCTGCATGCCCTTCAGGCCTCGTACACACAACCGCTTTCCTCGACAGAGTCCATCAAGAAACTTGGTGGTAGAGCTTTTTTGCCAAAGAAAACGATCGTGTGTATGCTTTCGAGAAAACTGTTGAGGAACTTGACGAGGAAAAAAGAGAACAAGTTCTCTTTTTCCTCGACAGGAGTCTCAATTTCCTCGTCGTGTTCCTCGTCGGGCTGGTTTTCGACGAGAAACATGATCGTGTGTATGCTTAGAAATTCTTAGAAACCCGCGCATGCTCAGAATATAGTATGATAAGGGAGCGCACCTTTGGTAAAAGTAGCACTTGTAATGGAGATAGCACATTTGTCGCGTTGTGAAAGGCTGAAAAGTGCAAATCGTCTCTTATAAAAGTTTTACTTAACACGCAGTAACATGAGATTAGCAAAAGCAGCCCCAAGGGTTGTGCCAGTGGAATCGAACTTCCCCTGCTGTTGTATGTGTCGTACGTCACCACGTTTGAGAACGAGGAGATTTGGTCTTAACTGTGTGTACTCAAAGAAAGCTTGTCAAGTTTCTTGACAAGCCTAACAAGGAACTCGTCGAGGGATTACATGTGTCTTTTACGACGAGTTCCTTGGTCGTGTGTACGAAGTCTCACTGAAGAAAAGTGATAATATTTTAGTAACTGTGGGTTTCCTCAAAGCAGGACTCCTAAAACCCTAAAATCTTCATTACTGAAGACCTTCATTACTGAAGTCCCTCATTTCTGAAGCATCTTCCATTTCCTCTTAAGATTTATGACCAGAATGGAAATATAATTTATTTTGTTGTAATATTTTTTACCTAATTGGCAGCTGGTAGTCAGTGTATTGTTTGTAATTCTCTTGCTGTAATTACTATTCACTTTCAAATAAATCAATATAGGTATTGGAGGTCTTGTTTGATATTATTGTAAATGGTACCTATAGGATGTACTGTACGTACCTAACTTTTTTAACAAGCAGATTTAATTGGGAAATATGTGGAATGGTATTTTGAAATGATGTGTACATGAGATTAATATTGTTGACCAGTTTCCTTTTATAAAGTAAAAACGGATGATTTATGTGCAGAAACGTAACCCATTAGAAATATTATGCAATGTTCTGCGTGCCCTTAACCCGTCAGAAATTGATCTGCATGCTCTTTACTGAAGTAAAGTGTATTTCAGTTGGTTACTGTAGTTTCTTCACAGCATGACTCTACCAAAAAACCTAAAACCCTAAAATCATTATTACTACGAGATCTAGCATCATCTTTCTTCTACCTTGAGAGTGATATATTTATGACCAGAGTAAAAGTACCCATATATTTTTTGTTCGTTTTTTATTACTTCTTTGGCAGTTGGTAATTGGTGTAGTGTTGCAGTTCTGTTCAGTTAGTATTCACTTTAAAGTAAATCAATACAATTATTGGAGGCCTTGTTTGATATTATTGTAAGGATTACATATAAGATGTACATTTTTACCAAGCAGTTTTCATTGGGAACATGTTGAAGGGTATTTTGAGGTAGGTCATTTTAGGGTAGGGTATTTGGGGGCAGGTCATAAGGGGATTGGGATTGGTATGCAAAAGTAAGCTCTGTTCCATACTTTCAACAGACAGGAGTTTGGAACATTGGCCCCCATTGGGGCTGCAGGAAATATAGCACATGACAAATATCGAAAACACTAATTCCACAATTATTTGAGAACCCCTCCCCCCAGGTAGAAACTTGTAAGATTGAATCAAATGTAGTTTCTTCTTCTTCCTAAGACAAATAGCTTGTAGAACCCAGAAAATGTATCAAATGGCTTTGTGTAATAAGTAACATTTATTCATTTCGTATAAGCTTGTCTGGTTGCTGAAGAGCATCCATTTATGTTTATTGTGCTATCACAGAGGAAATTGTGGCACTCACAAACTGGTGCATCCTACCACTACTGTAACCAAATAAGCTAAATCTTTTTCACTGCCACACTTACCATCATCAAGTGTTAAGCAAACTAATTACCATCCCAAATTACACTAAACCACATAAGCCCAACTCTAATCAAATCTTTACATTTTGCTTTGAATAGTGCAGGGAAAAGTAAGAACCTCTGTTTTTAATTTAATTTGCTTCCCTGTTAAGACAGAAAATGACGGGAAATCAGTGGGGACAAAAACAAAACCAAAAGCAATATTTGGTAGAGTGAGGAAGGTTAAAAAATAATGTATTAATTGTGGTTCCTGCCTTTCTGCTACAGGGATGACTTCATCTCTTATTTTGTATTTAGGCATCACATGGACATGAGGTAAAACTTCACAGTTTTATGCAATGCAAGATTTATTTCTGTTAAGAATTTTTGGGGACATTTCTTCTCACTACAAGTGTAAGCTGATCTAAAAGGGGGGGGGGGGGTGAAGACAGGTTCACCTTACTTGTTCATTCATTTTGGAAACTGAAAATACACTTTTCAAAGTGAACATTCACTTTACTAAATGGGCAACCTCTATTTGAGTTAATCCAGCCCTATGACTCTGTATTGATGCAGACCTGGATAAATTGTCTGTTTCCACCTCAGGGCAATCAGTCATTGGGGGTTCAACCTCCTTTGCAAGGCTTCTGGCAGAGATAGGTTTTACTTTTTAAAAACCCACTAACTAAACAGTACTGCTATTAATCAGCCTCATATGAGGGTCTCTCCAGGATTGGTCCTAGCTTGGGTAATGAGTAAATGCTCCCTTTGATTTTATCTGCCCAATATGAACCCCGGACAATATCTGATCATTCTTCATTTTGGGCTTGAATCACAATATCAAGCCCTACTAAATGCTCTTATTGGAATATTTACCCTCTGGTTAGCTCTCTTTCCAGACCCTGATACTATACCCGATTCTATTAGCCAGTTCTTCCATTTTATTTTGAACACTGCTGAATAAGGCTTATTATGGGATACCCTTAAGGCATTTTTACGGTGTCTATAAAGACCAAGTCCTGGGAGCTCTCTGTTCTGCAAAAAGTCACAAGAACTGAAGCTGCCTTTATTAATAATCCTAATGATCATACCAAACAATGCTGGTTGGAGGCACAGACCTTAGTGAGGTAGGTGTCTTAATGAATTCCGAAAATAAAAATAAATAAAATAAAAATAAATTCTTGCAGCAGAGCTATTTTGAACAAGGAAAGAATACAGGACACATGCTTGTTTTGATGGAAAAAGCCCAGAGAGGTGTCTTTTATATCCCTGCTATATTAAGACTCCCTTTGATCACACGATAACATCTCACTCAGATATGTTGTGTACCTTTCGAGATTTTTATGTCACCCTGTATGCCTCTAAGGCTTCACCTCTAAGGCCGCGTACACACGAGGAGATTTATCCAATGAAAACGGTCCGGCAGACCGATTTCATCGGATATGTCTACTGGAGATTTTGGTCTGATGTGTGTACACACGATCAAACCAAAATCCCCGCGGACAGACAGCGCGGTGACGTGACGGTGACGTTGACGCCACCACGTCACCGAACCAGGAAGTAAAATACTTCCACGCATGCGTCGAATCCATTCAGCGCATGCGGGGGATTTATGTCCGCTGGTTAGGCGTACTAACCAGCGGACATGTCGGACAGACGGGTTTCCAGCAGACAAGTTTTAAAGCATGCTTTAAAACTTGTCTGCTGGAAAAACCTGTCTGCTAGCCCGTACACACAATCGGATATGTCCGCTGAAACTGGTCTGTGGACCAGTTTCAGCAGACAAGTTGATCGTGTGTACGCGGCCTTAGACTTCAACCACATTGGCTGAAATCCAGGCATTTCTTTCCAAGTGCCCACTTCCTTGGCTCCCTTCATCTGAGAGGAGAAGCATTATTTCCCTGGGGGCAGACAACCTACAGGTGTACAAGTGATATGCAAACATTCTTCTGTCTAAATTAAAAATGTTTTTAAAGATGCCCTGGAGATGGGATGCCTTTCCTCCTCAATGAACGAAGCTGTGATAAATCTCCTATTTAAACCTGGTAAGGTTAGCCTATTCCCGGATTCCTATAGGCCCATTTAACTATAAAATGTTGGGGGTAAGGGGAAGGGGAATGCGCAAGACGACCACTAATCTATGGGTGAGAGTATGTCTTAACCCATATTAGATCATGTACCAAAAATAGGTTATGTTGCTGTAACCAAATATTGACTAGGAAAAACCAGGGTGATGGTTGGCTATTGAGACAATAAATGAAATTCAGGAATTTAACCTGATAGCCCCTGTAATTTACAACCAAATAGTGCTGATTACAAGTAGCTGAATACACTGTGTAGGGGGAGGTGAGGGAAAAGGGGGATGGGCGAGATGTAGTAAGGAGAGGCCTCGAGTACCAATATCAATTTCTTCATATATCAAAAATTGAAGAAGAAGAAATTTAATAATTAAAAAAATTGGCCATGAGTAACTCAAAAATGATGTCACATGGGAGTGTATGATCATGAATGGTAGGAGTCCTGTGAAACCATGATTATTTCAGTCTTTATGAAATCCACAATCATTGATTACTAGGTAGTTAATTTATGGATTACTTGGCTCTGCGCAGATGGTGGTGCGACTACAGGTCCATGTTAATGAGGGTAAAGCAAGAACAAGCTTCTAGATTTAGGACGCCATGCAGTGGGTGCTATGCAAATCAAATGCAAGTGATAGCTGGGCACGATGAGACCCCAATCGCATTAGTACAAGTGGGTAAAGGTAAATTTAAATGACCATAAGTACATTACCAACTTCCGGTTTGTTGTTGGTCAATGCGATCGTCTATTCCCTGTAATTGTAGAGGGATTGTAGAGGGATCTCAAGGACACGATTGCCTTCATGCGTGTCTGTCCTGGAGTGGAGGCTCCGTATCCTCCGGCGTGAGTCGCACTTCTAGTTTGAGTTTGGTGTTTTACCGTCCATCCCGTGATCCAGCTGGGATTCATTGCACTCCTTTTGAGTTACTCATGGCAAATTTTTTGATACTCGAGGCCTCTCCTCGCTAATTCCCGCCCATCCCCCTTTTCCCTCCCCTCCCCCTACACAGTGTATTCAGCTACTTGAAATCAGCACTATTTGGTTGTAAATTACAGGGGCTATTAGGTTAAATTCCTGAATTTCATTTATTGTCCCAATAGCCAACCATCACCATATGCTCATACTCACTGTGCTGAACTACTATTGCTGAATACATATACGTCCGGACCTGTGTCTTGAGTTTTATGTTGTCCATTGTCAGTCCTGTATGTATTTTGTTTTATGGTGATTACATTCTTGTTAACAGTTTTCATCACTCACTGTACTTTTTATACTCAATTTTGATACTACCAATTAAATAAATATTTTTGTATCAAAACATCCCCCGATCAATTTGTTGTTGCTAATAGTAACCCCTTTCCGGCCATTCTAGGCCAGCCCCTCTTCCCCTTTCCCCGTTTTTCCCATTTAACTATTAGCTTGGGTGATGGCAAAAAGCCTAGCTAATGTTATTTCTAAACTTATTCATAGAGACCAATCTCAATTTATTCCAGCTAGATCTACTGCCTTGAACATTAGACAGTTATCTAAATCTCTAGCTACCAATTGATAATCTGGGTAATGAAGCAATTTTTTCACTCAATGCTGCTAAGGTCTTCAACAGTGTCAAGTAGGCATACATGTGGGAGGTGCTGGGGCGTTTTGGGTTGGGGATAGATTAATTAGGTGGGTGCAATTGCTAAACTTGCTAAGCCCCTGTGGCTAGACTACGAATAAATGGGGATCATACGGACTCTTTCCCCCTTCACAGAGGGATGCGGCAGGGATTTTCCTGATGACGTGTGGATCACGAAATGCATAGAAAATTGACACAGCACGTCTAACACTGGAGCTGAATGTTTCCTATTTGGAACAGCTGAGACACAAGCTGCGGATTGTATCACTCTCAGTGACAAGCCTGGCCGCTGCCTTCCCTCAAGCAGCGTGTGCACCTGCCTGCTTATATCAAGTTTTACCCTGTAAGTAATTTTTAAATAAAAAGATGGTATCACACTATTTCCACTTTTGTGGCTCATTGCGGTGGAGTCGTTTGAACTTTCCAGATTAGAGAGCCTGTATTGGGATATACAGATATACTATTGGAGAGCAGTTTCTGTTGTGTCACACTGAGGATTGATCCTGTTTGAGGAGAGGTCTCGAGAGAGAGGACCCTTTACATGTCTGATGGTCATTTATGGCTGAATACATGCACGCTGCACTTTTCTGAAAGCACAGTGGTTGGAGAATATACATTTGAAATGTAGCACTTGTTCATTGCTAATTTTATCTGCTTTTCTTTGGACTTTTCAACCATATATTACATGTTTGTTTTATGGACTTTAATTTTACACTTGTTGCGCCCTTTTCATTATTTATCATTTATAATGTGGCAGGGATGCCTACTATGCCCCTGTAATTTGTGCTGGTGTTAGAGCCTCCAGCAGCTGCAATATGAGCTTTCCCATATAATAGAGGGTTTCTCTGTGGCCCTGGGGAGGATAAAGCGTCGCTGTATGCAGATGACACCCTTCTATATTTAGTAGACACTAGTTCCTCTCTCAGTTATGTAATGTTCCTTATTGGCTGATTTGGTACCATATTGGGGTTTTCTATCAATTGGAGTAAATTGGCCCCCCTCCCTTTAGATCCACCTCCTCAGCAATTACTGGCATGTGCTTGCCCTCTTCAATAGGTCACCTTGTTTAACCACTTGCCCACGGCGTCATGTTAAAGCGGAGTTTCACCCTAAATATAAGATCTCCCATGCGCTTCAGCATACTGGCGTCAGCGCCAGTATGCTGTTTTTTTTTTATTTTTATAGCACACTTACTGTTTTATCGTAGAAATCCTTTTCTGTCCCCCGCGGTGGACGGCGCCAGTACAGCGCGTCACATCTTCCTAAGATACCCGATATGGACTCGGGTATTTCCGGCGCTATGCGGCGCCTGCGCACAGACCTAGGAGCTGACTGCGCAGGCGCCGTATTTCTCCGAGTCCTACGGCTATGGCGCGTCACGCCCTCCGAAATAGGACTCGGAGAAATACGGCGCCTGCGCAGTCAGCTCCTAGGTCTGTGCGCAGGCGCCGCATAGCGCCGGAAATACCCGAGTCCATATCGGGTATCTTAGGAAGATGTGACGCGCTGTACTGGCGCCGTCCACCGCGGGGGACAGAAAAGGATTTCTACGATAAAACAGTAAGTGTGCTATAAAAAAAAAAAAAACCCAGCATACTGGCGCTGACGCCAGTATGCTGAAGCGCATGGGAGATCTTATATTTAGGGTGAAACTCCGCTTTAAAAAGACGTCATGATTTTAAAGATGGATATCTCGGAAACGGCAGCAGCTGCTGCCACAACCGAGATATCCATCTTTTTCGTGGGCAGTCCTGTACACGATAATGGCGGTCTCCACGGCAGATTCGCTGCGAGATCGCCGTTATCGGTGGTGGGAGAGGGCCCCCCCTCCCACCACTCTCCCGCGCCCTCCGCCGCTTACCGGAGCCGTCGGTAGTGGCGGAGGGGATCGGGTCCTGTCGGCAGCTGTGTTGGGATACGAGTGAGGAAAAAATTGCCCCCACCCGTCCCCCATAGCTCTGCTGGGCGGAAGTGATGTCCTTTTTGACCCCAGATCTCATATTTAAGAGGACCTGTCATGCTTTTTTCTATTACAAGGGATGTTTACATTTCTTGTAATAGGAATAAAAGTGATAATTTTTTATTTTTTTATTTATTTCGGTGTATAAAATTATAAACTAATTTAAAATAAATAAGAAAAAAAAAAATTAAAACGCCCCATCCCGACGAGCTCGCGCACAGAAGCGAACGCATACGCGAGTAGCGCCCGCATATGAAAACGGTGTTCAAACCACACAAGTGAGGTATCGCCGCGATCGTTAGAGTGAGAGCAATAATTCTAGCCCTAGACCTCCTCTGTATCTCAAAAAATGCAACCTGTAGAATTTTTTAAACGTCGCCTATCGAGATTTTTAAGGGTAAAAGTTTGACGCCATGCCACGAGCGGGCGCAATTTTTAAGCGTGACATGTTGGGTATCATTTTACTCGGCGTAACATTATCTTTCACAATATATAAAAAAATTGGGCCAAATTTATTGTTGTCTTATTTTTTTATTCAAAAAAGTGAATTTTTAAAAAAAAAGTGCGCTTGTAAGACCGCTGCGCAAATACGGTGTGACAAAAAGTATTGCAATGACTGCCATTTTATTCTCTAGGGTGTTAGAAAAATATATATATAATGTTTGGGGGGTTTAATTAATTTTCTATAAAAAAAAACAGTTTTAGTCTTGTAAACACCGAATCTGAAAAACAGGCCCGGTGGGCAAGTGGTTAAATATTTAGGGATTCAAGTGACCGATAATCCCTCTGAATATATAGAACTTAATCTACTCCATTACTTTAACAGTTTTCACTCAAATGTACCACTTGGTGTAAAGTAGAGACCTTATATGAAGGAAAAAATCAGATAGGATCCATTTGTCAACTCTCTAATAAAGCAAGGGCCAAGGAGGCTTGGCGGTCCCCAATCCCAGACTTTCTGACCTGTCAGACCCGATAAGCAGTTTGTTACTCATAGTGGTTTCCAGATTGTGTAGCCTTGTCACAGTTGAAGACTGGATTCCCGAATATATCTGGTACAGGGCACACTTTTGGCTCTATTAAATAAATTATGGTTTACGGTTAAACATACCTTAGAGCTGGAGGTTTTTTTGAAGGAGACAGACACCACTATGACGCAATACATTATACACAGAACTATAAATTGGAAGGCTTCCGGGCAAGAGAAGAGGCAGGAATTTAGTACGTGTCTCAATTGTACTGTCAAAATGTATTGAAATCCTTTACAAATTTATAAGAATTTGTCTATCTAGGCAACATTTTTATCGGTTCCTACAATTTAGGCACACCCTACAGGCCCAGGCACAACACTGTATTGTAAGTTTAGCTCAGTTTTGCCATTGTATAAGCTGTCACAACTATTTTTTGCTACATAGGGCCTATCATACACCAGTGCTACTTTTTAGATGGGGGTTGTAGGGATGAGGGCGATTTATTACAACTGCTGTGGAGATGCCTAAAATTATTTTGCTATTAGAAAGAAGTTACTGACATTATTTCTGAAGTTCTGTTAGATCCAATAGAATATCTACTAGGGGAGGTCAATGAGGAAATCTTTTCTTCTCCATTACATATAATGATTATCCATGTTCTATATATATATATATAGCTCAAAAACAAATATCCCAATTTTCACTTTGGCTAGCCTGGTTGGAAACACCTGGGCTGGCCCCTCCACAATTCACTTTGGATCAGTTATGGCAGGTGTAATAGATTATTTAGTCCCTTATGCATGCTTGTTTTTCTATTAGGGATGTAAACTGGGATACAGACTGGTAGGATCCTTTTTGGGATTACGTAACATGGCCTTAAATGGATATAGTTTGACCTGAAATGTTTTTAGATAGCAGCATTTGTACTATGAGACCACCCTGTTGGTGTTCTTCTAAGAGTCATTTTGATATTATGTTATTTTTTTTATGTTATCTATTTGCCACCACTATTATTTTATTGTATGTGTCACAGTCTTGTGCGGTTGTTATGTTGACTACCTCTGTCATATGGCGTTCTCAGGTTCCACTGTGTTGCCTCTGTTGAAGTTGAATGTATTTTATGAAAATATTTGTATTCTTTATGGCATAATAAAACCACTTTGCAAATATGTAAAATATGTGCATCTAGAAAACTTCAGTGGGATTAGGTATATGGTCAATGACCATGTTGGGAAGTTTGTGTGTCTGGTAGTGTGCTTCAAATGTGCTACCACTGGTTTATCATGATTAATACTGATTAATGTTGATTAAATTCAATGCTGGAATGTCAAAAACGTAAAATGTAAAATACACATAAATTCACTAGATGAACCCCACCAAGTAACAAAAATATATTTTTCCTTTAACAAGCTTAAAAATGTGAAATAGCGAGCCATAAAGCTACCCGTCAACAAACCATGGATTTGTTTGTACAGTATATTGTATCTTCAAACCCCCAAAAATATTTTCTAGAACAAGTTCAAGGTCTTAAAGAATAAGTTCTGTGTGGACCATGGTTGGAGCTTAGTTCAACAAATGTTTTGTTTTCTGCAACTATTCCATCCATATTGCTGCAAATTTTAATAAGCTGTTGTCCATCATTACCCTTTTAGCTGTGAATTTGGAGACCTGGAGAGGGGAGGGGGAAGTGTATTGAGGAGAAGGAGATAAATCCTGATGAAAACTGAACACATTTGCGAATCAGATGAGTGCCCATAGAAGATAATGGGCCTGAATTCGCACCAGAGCCGCACCAAAATGCCTAGAAAACGCACACTTTTTTGGGCAATGCGCAGCGCGAATGCATCGTACATTTGTGAACCACCCTCATTAAAATGTATTTTATAATGTTATGCAAATTGGATGCGGTTTAAGCCACAACCAATTCGCATATGTGTGAATCCGGCCTAATAAGTGGCAAAAGATGATAATCCAAACATTTGGTGAGTGGTTGAGTGATGATATCAGATCCAGGGATAATCCGTTGGTATTTCAGAGAATTCAGACTTTTGGTAACCCATAAATTACCAGAAATTTGGGATAATCTACCAGGATATGTTTAGCAACATCTTAAGACTGGGTTCACATATTTACGAATTGGATGCAAATCTCTCCACATCCAATTCGCGTTACATGCAAGTGTGACCGGTTCACACATGTCCAGGCCGCCAATTGCCTGCATTCCAAAAGGGTCTTGTGCGTGTTTGGGTCTGGTGCAGGTGTAAATTCAGGCAAAAATTCGGACCTCATTTGCACCAGAACCAATGAACAGGGTCGCACCGAACCCCATGCTGGCAACGGCGGCTGCACATGTGGGAACCCAGTCTTAAGGCCCGTACACACGGTCGGACATCCAACAAAACTTCCCTTGGATTTTTGTCCTAATTGATTTGTCTGATCACACCCATAGCATACGCTCGGACTTTTCTGCAAACTTTTCTAAAACTTTTCCATCATCACGTGGTTTTTCTTCTCTTTTCTGCTCTTTACTGCCACCCTTTGGTTAACTTCTGCTATTGTTGGTTTGATTTTCTGAGCATGCGCATTTGTAATTTGTCCAAAAGTTCGATGGTTTGCTGTACACACGATCTGACTTTGCACCATCGGACTTTTGTTGCCTGAAAGTTGGTCCGTTTGCAGACCCAACTTTTTGTCGGATGAAAGCCAAAAAAGTTGGTCCGATGGAACGTACACACGGTCGGACAAATGCGAAAAGTGTCGGATTTTGATGTTGGCTGGGAAAAAGTCTGACCGTGTGTAAGGGGCTTTAGACAGTCAGGCATTAGTGAAAACATTGTTTATCAGAAGGCTTAGTTTATTAACTAAAAATAAAACAGTTTAGCATATTGGGGTTGATTTACTAAAAGCCAATTAGCATCTAACTTCAGCATGTTCAATCAACCTTGACAAAAAAAATAAAATGAAAACTGATTGGTTTCTATGCAGAACTGCACCAGATTTTGCACTTTCCAGTTTTAGTAAATCAACCCCAATGTAACTTCTCTGTTCCTTCACAGGTAAAGTTTGCTTTGAATATCCATGCTAACCAACAAAGAAACATAGAAAAGTGAAGGCAGAAAAAGACTAAGTAGTCCATCGAGTCTTCCCATTTTTTTGTCTTGCTTTTTTTCCCTCTTTAACAGTGTTGTCTGACTATAGGTGTATGTTTATCCCAAGCATGTTTGAAGACATTTACTGTTGACTGTTTCACTACCTCTGTTGGTAGCTTATTCCAATCATCAACTACCCTATCAGTAAAATAACTTTCTAATTTTTGTTTTGAACTTTCCTGCAGTTAGTTTGAGGTCATGTCCCCATGATTATTTTGGTTTCATATTGAAAAGACTGCCTTCCTGAACCGTATTTATCCCCTTGATGTATTTAAAGGTTTTAATCGTGTCTCTCCTTTCCATTCTCACCTCTAGGCTGTAAATATTAGGTAGGGATGAGTCGAACACCGCCCGGTTCAGTTTGCAGCAGAACATGCGAACAGGCAAAAATGATTTTGAACGCACAAACACTGTTAAAGTCTATGGGACACAAATGTGAAAAATCAAAAGTGCTAATTTTAAAGACTTATATGCAAGTTATTGTTATAAAAAGTGTTTGGGGACCTGGGTCTTGCCCCAGGGGACATGTATCAATGCATTTTTTTTTTAAAAACAGAAGTTTTTTCATGAGCAGTGATTTTAATAATGCTTAAAGTGAAACAATAAAAGTGAAATATTCCTTTAAATTTCGTCTATAGTATGCCTATAAAGTGGTAAATTTTTCCCATGTTTAGAACAGTCCCTGCACAAAATGAAATTTCTAAAGGGAAAAAAAGTAATTTAAAACTACTCGCGGCTATAATGAATTGTTGGGTCCTGGCAATACAGATAAAAGTAATTGAAAAAAACAGCATGGGTTTCCCCCCCAGTCCAATACCAGGCCCTTTGGGTCTGGTATGAATATTAAGGAAAAACACAGAACCAACATTTTTAAAGAAAAATTGCGTGGGGGTTCCCCCAAATTCCATATAAGGCCCTTTAGGTCTGGTATGGATATTAAGGGGAACCCTGTGCCATGTTTTTGTAAATGGCATGGGGGTCCCCCTTTAAAATCCACAGGATAGCGTAAAATTTCGAGTTGAACTTACATTTGACTGGAACATAGGGCTTATCCCTAATATTAAGTTCCTGAAGTCGGTTCTCAATATGTTTTATCCCCCAGAACTTTCACAATTTTTGTTACCCGTATCTGGACTCGTTCTATCTTATCAATATCTTTCTGTAAGTGAGGTCTCTAGAACTGAACAGTATTCTAAAGGTCTAACTAAAGATCTATATAGGAAAATCAGGACTTTCTTCCTCCTGCTGGTGATCCCTCTAGTGGTGCATCCTAGAATTCTAATTGTCTTTCCACTGCCTGGTCACACTGTTTGCTCATTTTGCTCCAATATGCTCCAATATGCGACTGAAAACTGACAATTTGCTAATCTTTGCTCTATGGTAAATACTTTAAAAAAAAACTTTTTGAACTTGTTTATATTTTTGTAGGTTGTAGGCAGATTCTCACATCCTTTTTGTGATCAAGGAAACAATGATCTTTTATGACTTTGGCCTGTGTCTGTGGCTGGTCTGGTATTGCCAATTTCCCCTTCACTTAAGTGTCTCATATCACCACTTGATCTACAGAACAATTACCCCCGTTCATGATCAGGCCATTTTTTGCCATAATGGCACTGCATTACTTTAACTGACAATTGCGCGGTGGTGCGACACTGTACACAAATGAAATTTACAGTAATTTTATGTAATTTTTTTCCCACAAAGAGAGCTTTCTTCTGGTCATATTTGCCCACCACTGTGTTTTAAATTTTTTATGCTATAAACAAAAAAGGACCGACAATTTTGAAGAAAAAAACAATATTTTTTAATTTCTGCTATAAAACACATCCTATACATTTAAAAAAAAATCTAGTTTCTTTATAAATCTAGGCCAATATGTATTCTGCTACATGTTTTGGTAAAAAGAAATCCGTAAACATTATAGCGTCTTCAAACTTTGGGATAGAATTATGGATTTTTTTTATACCAGTAATGGTGGTGATTAGCGACTTATAGCAGGACTGCGTTATTGCAGTTGACAATAAGACACAGTGATCACTATGCACTGTCACTATACCCTACAGGCGAAAGTGCAGGATCACACATTTATACGTGATCCTGCACAGAGCTGCTGCTCTGTAGCTGTAAAACTGCAATAGGGCTGTCATCAAGTGGTTTGAATACTTCCCTGCTCTCCTTAAAAATTTAGATCAGCTTATGAAGAGAGTCACAGACAAGGTTTTTTTCCAAAATATATTTCAGATTCATATGATCTGTGCGGTCTCCAAAATGATATATTTGAGATTGGAGATTGGATATTGATGAAGAAATGTCCCTGAAAAGATCTTTCTGCAAAGTTGGAAGCATATGTTTGCGAGTCTCTGACACGGGATTATCAGTGGTGTGTAGAGCAGCTAAGGATATATTCACACAACTGTCGAAATTATCTATCATCTATGCTGGAAGCCTCATAATTCTTTTTTCTTACTGGTTGCATCTGGCTGGGAGAGGCATGTGGAGAAGGAGCATTCCTTTTTATCCTGTCCTTGGGTGGCAATACTGTGCAGTGAGTTTCCTCCATGTCTGGCGACCTCTCCATATTGTCAGGTTGAGAGCAAGCCTAAGGCACTGCTCAATCTTGGATTTCCTCTGTTCAAGATCCCCCCACGCCCCATCATAACATTTCTCAGTTGTATGCTATGTTGAGAAAGAGGACTTCCAAAGCAAAACCTCTCTTTATTTCAACTGGGAAATTCATTTACACACTTAGTTTTATGCAGATGACAGGAATAAAATATTTCATTTTTACACATAAATGTCCTTGTAGTTTGAAAAAAAAAAAAGAACTACAAGACTGTCTCCTTTTGTATAGGAACTTGATTGATTTGAACCACATGTATCCCTAAATGTCCTAAAACTTGTAGGTGCACAGAAGGAGACTCCTATCCACACATATGGTGGATATGTTGTCTGATTTCACCGTTATGACAGCAAGTCTTTGACTCTTATATATTTCCACGTATATTCTGATGTATAGGTAACTCCAGGGGTTGCCCTTTTGTCAATGATCCTTGGTCCCATCTCCAAAATTAGTAAGGTTGTACTGAGACACTGCATGCTAGCAGCTCGGGTTGCTACTTCCCACCACTGGAATTCCAATTCTTTCCCTCATATACTAGAGTGGGCCCAGATTCCCAATGACATTATGACACTGGAAACCCTGGTAGTAGAACATAGCACAGTTCGAGAAGAAGTCCTTACTAAGTGGAGGTGTTGGTAAGGCTATCGCTTCTTAGGCCACGTACACACAATCAGTCCATCCGATGAGAACGGTCCGAAGGACCGTTTTCATCGGTTAACAGATGAAACTGACTGTTGGTCTGATGTGCCTACACACCATCGGTTAAAAAAACGATTGTGTTAGAACGCGGTGACGTTTACGTGTTTTAACACAACAAAGTGCTAAAAAAAACGAAGTTCAATGCTTCCAAGCATGCGTCGACTTGATTCTGAGCATAAGCGGCGTTTTAACCGATGCTTTTGCATACTAACGATCGGTTTTGACTAGGGCTGTGCAAATTAACTTTTAATTAATCGATTAATCTTCAATTTTTTTGATCGATCAAAATATTTTTGATTGATTAAAATTATTTTGATTGGTACTCACCTCTCTGCCGGCTTCTGGGCCTTCAGGGAGTTCCGTCGGAGATCCAGTAACGTCACGGACACCGGCAGAGCTTGCCGTATCCATCTGAAGGGCTCCTTAGCTGTGCCTTCATATCTGCATGGTGGGAGACCTTACTATCTGCCACATAGTAGCTCTTACACTTCCCTCTATCACTTCCTTTTATTAACCTGGGATTTTACAACCATCCACTGGGAGTTGTGATAGTTCCCTTCATGGGACAGCTACATGCCGACGGACTGATGGTAACCTCATCTGGATTCAGCAGTGGTATTGTTGTACACTTTTTTATACCAGTATCATACTTGGCTACATATTTTTATGACTTCTTTTGGTACCGTTTGGTATTACTCGCACCATTTTTACAGTTTATGTTGCTACATCGATTTTTATCTCCAGTGCAATATTTATTTTGTTACCTACTTGAAGACTATACAAGTTTTAATGCTATTCCTATCAAGCGCTGCCTTTGTGTGATTTTGTATCCTGATGTTGGCAGCTGCACTGGAAATCAGCCTGCAAGGAGATCAACTAAAAGTAGTTGGATCTGTATGTGCGTTATAATTAATCGAAATTAGTCGATTAATCGATTAAAATAAAAAACGATTAATCGAACACAAAAATTTTGATCAGTAACAGCCCTAGTTTTGACCCATCGGTCAGGTGTCCTTCCTAAAATTTCCTCCTTTCAAACGTTCTCTGTACTCTCAAAATGACCTTTCTATGTCTTTATTGTTAAGTCTGTAATTGTCCCTGCATGGCCTTTAAATGATCCTTTGACCAATCAAATGTTTTAGTGTTCTTCATATCGTACTTGATTGCACTGAAGATTTATATGTGTTACAAAACTATTTTCTTATTGCTGCCTAGACCAGTGTTTGGCTTTCAACACTATTAAAGGTCATGTTTCTGCATTTTCTATCTTCTTTCATTGGCCTATCACTCTTTAAATAATAAGGCCTAATCTTGTTCTGTCTGTGCTTCAAAAAGAGCCTCTTTTAAATCCTAGGCCTCGTACACACGACTGAGAATCTCGTCGGAAAAGAAACGCAGTTTTCCTCGACAAGGTTCTTATCAAGCTTGACGAGATTCTTGAATGCGGTGACGTACAACACGTACGACGGCACTATAAAGGGGAAGTTTGATACTACTGGCCCCACCCTTGGGGCTGCTTTTGCTAATCTCACGTTACTGCGTGTTAGGTAAAAGATGGTGAGAGACGATTCACTCTTTTCAGTCTGTTACAGTGTGACAAATGTGCTATCTCCATTACGAACGCTACTTTTACCAAAGGTGCCCTACCATCTCATACTTTATTTTAAGCATGCGCGGGTTTCTAAGCATACACACTAATGTGTTTCTCGTCGTAAACCAGCCCGACGAGAACCACAACGAAAAAATTGAGACTCCTGACGAGAAAAAAGAGAGAATGTTCTCTTTTTTTCTCGTCGAGATCCATGACAGTTTTCTTGATGAAAAACATACACACGACCATTTTTCTCTGCAAAAAAGCTCTGCCAGCATTTTTCTTGATGGTTTTTGCAGAGGAAAACAGTTGTGTGTACGAGGCATAAGAGACATTCCTATCTCTACTCTCACCTACAAGGTAGGATTCCTTAAAGCCATCACCTTTGTGATGCAATTGTCTGAGCTGGCGTTATTAAAGTGTAAGTTCTCCTTTTTTAGATAAATTGAAAAGGTGAACTAACATCCTACATTCCCCCCAGTCCCTCAGTTCTCATTTTACTTACCTCCATAGGAAATGATCTGTCAATGCCCACAAAGCCAGTGTAGCAGTTTCAGATTAATTATGACAGTTAAAAATGATGGTTAAAAAAACAACAGGTGTTGAATTCAAAACTAAATAAAAAAAACTTTTCTTTCCTGGCTATAATACATTAGATTGGGATTCTGCTGCTCCAATAAAGCCAAATAATAATGTAAATGTAAACCAATGTATTACACATGCAAATTATGTTATTCTAGAATGCAGTGTTGGAAATAGTACTATTCTATAACAATACACACAGCCTAAATGCATCCCAAAAACATATAATTGAAAGAATTGATGTTTTTCTAAGATGACCCTGAGGCCTTGTACACATGAGGGAATAAATCCGCTGAAACTGGTCCGACGGACCATTTCATCCGAAAAATCCGCTCGTCTGTATAGGCAAACGGACCGTTTTGGCCGGATTTCTCCTGCGGACAAATTCCAAAGCATGCTTTGAAATATTTCCGCCGGACACATGTCCGTCGGATATGTCCGCTCGTGAGTACACAAAAGCATCGGACCAAAAACCCGCGCATGCTCAGTCAAAACGATGGGACGGGAGCACTCGTTCAAGTAAAACTCGCGTTTGTTTGGGACCTGGCACATTCGTCACCTAAACTCTCTATATAGTGTCCCGTTTCTAGCGTTTTTTTGTTCTTTGTTCTCTTGCTAGATGAAACCCGTTCTCTTGCTGATGCAATTTTGTCCCGATGTCACATACTGAAAGCTTGCATTTTCGTTAGTGTTTTTTCTATTTGACACTGTTTGCTAGCCAGATGTCCCCACATTTGTTTCCGTTCTCCACATTTTTATTATGTCTATTTTGACTTAATGTTGAGGGTATCATATTTATTTTTTTGTGTGCTTTTTTTTTTTAGTTGTATTTTACGGTTTAGGAATATTTCCAAATTATGTTATTTTTGTTGTTTCATCATGTTTGTTTGTTTTTTGTTAAAATTCCCTTTTATTTTCCCAACTTATGTCATTTTGTTGTTTCATCCTTTATTTTTTTCCTTTTTTTTGGGGGGGGGGGGGGTTTGAAAAACTTTTAGGCTTCTTTTGGGTTTACCAAGTTCGACCACAAAAGGTCCCCCCCCCCCCCCCCAAGGAGTTTGTGTCCTTTGCAAATGCCACATTTTATTTTACAAATGTCTGATGCTTACTCACCACAGTATAAAACACATTAGACAAGGTTTGAAAGTAACTACAAAAGCCATTTATTTCCGGCCAAAAAATAAATTATAAATCACCAGAACGGCAGCACTTGATGAGATTGCAACATACATGCATACTTGGGAATTACAACATGATGAAGGATAAATTTAGTAACCTCAGGAGTCAATATCAAAAATCAGAATCAGCAGCACATGAACAAAGGAACCCAAGCTGTGCTACTCCAACAAGCTCAGTTTTTTGGACAATCAACTGGATGGCAGGGAATCATCTTCTCGACTTCTTTCCAGACTTCCTTCCAGCGAAACTTCCACGGGTCTGTCCACGGACCCTTGCAGGTGGGGGTGATGTGGCAGCAGGAGGAGGATGATGATGATGGGGAGCAGGCCAGGCCGGGTCACACAGCACAGTGTCCCTGCTCAGCTCGTCCCTTTTCATCTTGGCCAGGACCTGATTAATCAGGTCCTTGGCCAGGCTTTTTTGCTCCTCCCCCCCTTGGTTGAGCTCATTGGCCACAAATGCACTATAGCATTCTGTTGGGTTGAGGGGGGCCTCATGATTTCTGCAGCCTCCTGTATAACCTCCAGGCTTTCGTCGTGCACCACACTCCTGCGCCTCCTTGCAGCTGGTGGCCTCATCTGGAGGGGAGGAACTTGGCTGATGGTGCTCAGCCTGGACCTGGGGACCTGCTGCACCTCACTTGGCCCTGCCTCCTCCTGGCTGCCACTCCCCCCTTCTGCCTGGCTGACATGGGCCGCAGGAGCTGCCACCTCCTGGCTGGTCTCTTCTTCCTGTGTATAAAAAAGGTACATGTTGTAATATTTTGCACAATCAATCACACACCTTTTCTTTCTCTAGACTGTTTTAGTTGGTATTAATTTGAATTAAACAGACTGTCCTTCTGACCCCTACATTTGGCATCCCTGACACCTATTTGTAGGCCCACAACTTTGCTTTCTCTTCCCAAGGTTTTTTTTTTGTTTACCAGATCAACTCACTAATTCAAAATAAATAGCAGCACCAAAATATGATGGAAAATACTATACCTCATCGAAGATGGCCAGATCTGGCTCCATGTCAG
This sequence comes from Rana kukunoris, assembly GCA_029574335.1. Classification (NCBI taxonomy): domain Eukaryota; kingdom Metazoa; phylum Chordata; class Amphibia; order Anura; family Ranidae; genus Rana; species Rana kukunoris. The sequence goes on along the minus strand of CM056050.1, from coordinate 229,108,300 downwards.
CCAGCCCCGCTTCAGATTCTGCAGGGCTCCTGGGATCCGGGGAAGTTCCGCTGGGAGGAAGGCTGGAAGGTAGTGTTGAATCTGAAGGCCTGCCATCCAGTTCATCGTTCAAAAAACAGAGCTCTTTGTAGTACCAGAGCTTGGGTTCCTTTTTCTTAGCTGCTGCTGATCCTGATTTCTGATATTTTCGTTTTTTATACACATTTCTGTAGCTTCTCTTGAGGTTACTAAATTTATCCTTCACCATGTCGCCTGTTCAACTTGGCACCCAAGTTGTAGCAATCTCATCAAGTGCTGCCGCTCTCTTCTGGGTATCTATATATTCTGGGTGCTTGGTGTCCCAAAGAAGGGGCATATCCCGATAGCGGGTTATTAGCTGCATTGTTGCCTCCTTCCCTTTCAGAAAATCCATCTTGACCAGCTTTCACCTCCTAAAAATTCTTTCAATAGTAATATCTATAATCGAAAAAGACAAACAAACACAAAGCACAACTTAAAAAAGGCTCAGCTTTGAGATTCTCAAAATATGTGCACATTCATTCATTTTAGAGCAACTACAGTATACAAACACAGTGTCTTCTGCTGCTACATAGCTGGCCAGCTCTGCCGCATTGTTGTAGCCCCCAAAAAAGGTGTCATGCAGAGCCATTTGTTGAAGTTGTAGCATGTAGCATGTAGATAAGAACACATCCACCATGAATATTAATGCTAGTACTAAATCAAGGCACTAGTTCATGTTTAGCCAGGGCCGCCATCATGAATTTTGGGGCCCCTTACACAGCTTCAGGCATGGGCCCCCTGGAGCAGTGAACTGGGGGGGGGGTGCTGCCGCATGATGAAATAGAGAAGCGGGGGGGGGGCTGCTGCCGCGAATTGAGAAGCGGGGGGGCCCTTTTTCAAAAATAAGCAATAAAGGAAAATATATGTAAAAAAGGGGGGTAGCAATCCGGGGCCCTGGGGACCTCCGGACCTCTAAAAAAATTACTAAAAAATACAATATTTAGTAATATATATATTTTTTGGGTGGTTCCCATCCGGGCCCCTTATACAGGTGTAATGCCTGTACCCCCCTGATGGCGGCCCTGTGGGTAGCTATCATGCCCCTCAGCATTGATGGCAGAAAACACTAACTACTTATCTCTGTACAACCAACACACAACAATACTTGCATGATCTGACTGCATACTCTAAAATCCAAATAAAGAGGATAGAGCATTCTCTACATATATCTTGATGAAGTGATGTGTACAAGCACTTGGCTCTCTAAATTTTATGGTGTGCCCCAAAATGCCTAAATACCAGTAGCACTAAAAGGGTGCAAACAACATTGAAAAGCCCCATCCCCCCATGGCTGTTCAAATTCTAGGCCTCTGATCCGATGTTTTCATTTACCTTTGTCTCTCTCTCCTCGTTTCCGCTCGAGTAATCTCCGCGTAACCTACGTAATCACGTCGTTTCCATTATATCCCCACGCAATCAAGAAGCGCCGCCCTCGTCTCCGCCCATGACGTACCAATTCCTGTTTTCCACGCCCCTATGCAATGTAGATTGGAAAATATGGCGATGTCACAGGAGCGCACATTAGCCTCTGATCGGGATCTGGAAGGGACAGAGGCCGGAACGTCCAGATCCAGGCCAAAACGATACAAGACCACAAACATGTCTCTACAAGAGATGGTGGAGATGGTGTCCATACTGCGACGGAAGGACTATGATGGTGAGCATGGGCCATACAGCACCCCTATCCGGAGGAAGTCCAAAATTATGGATAAGGCGGCGACGAAACTTTTTGAGATTTTTGGGGTCACCAGGTCAAAAGAGCAGCTCCGGAAACGCTGGTCCGACTTAAAACTGCACGAGCCAAAGCAGTATCGCAAAATCCTGAAAATCATAGAAAAAAGTAAGTACTTTAAAATGTCTTTGGAGTGCCTATTGTTTTTTTCAAATGTTTTGCCATGTCTACTTCGCCATGTGCCTTGTTGGCCTGATTGTATTTTTGAACCCCTGCATTGTAAACTTAGTAATGTTTGTCTAATAAATCCGATGACTTGCCACGATCGTAGGCAACATCGTTCCATCACCTAGTTTCTCCAAAATCCGCGGGTCCGGGAACATCACACCTGGACGTGGCTATTTGGCGAAAAACATCGTTTCGAGAAACAATGAGGAAAATATGATTTGTTTGTGCAAACGAAGTTGATTTTAAAAGGCAAACAGGATTCATTCATTCACACATTGATGAGATAACCTAATAAGCAGCTGTGTTCACATCTGTAATTTTGAGAACCTGTGTCTCCCCCCATAAAATACTAATTTGTACTTTTGGTGAAGGGACTCCAAAAACTACTTATTCAGGAGGCCAGCCATGTGTGTCACTTCACCAAAAAGGCTCATTATATCACAGCTTGGGACAAGTCATCTACCACCAAAAAAATATGCTTTTTGCTGGAATAAGCCCAAAACTACAATTGTAACGCCACTTCTAAGCAATGTTTGCAAATTAGGCCCTCCAAAAATATCTGGTTGCTGATGAGTTTCCTTTTTTTTTGTTGGTTTTTAGGGGAAAGAAGAGGACAGCGCTATGAGGAGTCAGGGAGGCCCACACTGTCTCCAAAACGGCCAACAAATTATGTGGAGGAGGAGGATGATGAAGAAGGAGAGGAGGAAGAAGGAGAGGAGGAAGGGAGAGAGGAGGAAGGCGGATTGGTGGAGGAAGGCGGATTGGTGGAATTAGGCGGATTGGTGGAGGAAGGAGAAGTTGAAGAAGAAGGAGAAGTTGTAGAAGATGTTGAACTTCTCAGTACAACAGGTCAGTGACACCCCAGCTTTGCAGGGAAAAAGAGATGTAGATAGGCCTGCACCTTACTTACTTACAATGTTTTTTTTTTTTTTTTAATTTTTAGGGGATGAAGATGGGATTAGCACATCTGTTGCTCCTATTTTTTCTTGTGCAAGTGCACAAATCCTAATACAGCAGATAATGGAGTGCAGCACGGAGCTGGCCAATATGAGGGAAAGGATGGTGGTGATGGACCAAAACTTCAAAAACATGCTAGATATTTTGGGACGAATATAGAAGACTATCCCCCCCATCTGCCCCCCCTGGCCCACCCCCCTGCCCTCACCCCCAACCACCCCACTCTCAGGCCGTGTACACCCCACTGCCATCACAGTACATCGATTGTCTGTGCTTTGTGGGTGCAACCCCTTCCTCAAGTAGGTGAGAGAAAGGGGTTGCACCCACAAACCACATACATTGATCACCCATGATGGCAGATAGCACATGTGAACATTTGGCATGGGATCTCAGGCGAGAATACACCATTTGGCACATCACACACACAGCATGTGTGCATCCTCAAATTTTGGCGGATTCCGGGGTGACATTAGACCAGTGGTGGGCAAACTACGGCCCGGCGGACCTTTTAATCCGGCCCCGGGCTGGCACTGGGTATGGCATTGTAGTGGCTGGCCGCTGGGCGAATTACATTGCAACGTCTCGCCCTGGATGGTCAGTGGTTAGCAGCTAGCTGGAGAGAGGAGACGTTGCGCGATGTAATTCGCTAGCAGCTAGGGGGCGTGGCCGTGGGCAGAGTACGGCTTGAGCCGTACGTGCTGGCGCAGGCAGGGAGTTGACATCACGTCAGATGACGTCAACTCCTTTCCACGCGCCTGTGAGGAGCAATCCATGCGCCGTGAGCCTGTGAACAGTGACTGGCGGCTGGCCCAGAAATGTCAGTCATCCATCACATCGGGACTTTCATCTGTACTGATGGTGAGTGATCATTGCTATGCGATAGAGACTGATATTATTCTATACTTCTATCTATTTTCTGTGGTGTCTGTCGCTTGTCATGCTTTGTGCCCAATTTATCTTCTCTTTTTTTAGTTTCTGACATCAGCTGGTTTATGTAATTTTAGCAGAAAATGCACCAATATATTGCAAACCAAATGGGCACAAAGCATTACAAGCAACAGACACCACAGACAATAGATATGGTAAGAGAAGCCACCGTGTTCATCAATTGTCACCACTGTGCCATGCCATGAAAAGCAATTACTGTGCCATCAATTGTCACCACTGTGCCATGCCATCAAACACAGCCACTGTGCCATCAATTGTCACCACTGTGCCATGCCATGAAAAGCAATCACTGTGCCATAAATTGTCACCACTGTGCCATGTCAAATGCAGCCACTGTGCCATGCCATGAAAAGAAATCACTGTGCCATCAATTGTCACCACTGTGCCATGTCAAATGCAGCCACTGTGCCATGCCATGAAAAGCAATCACTGTGCCATCAATTGTCACCACTGTGCCATGCCATCAAAAACAATCACTGTGCCATAAATTGTCACCACTGTGCCATGCCAAATGCAGCCACTGTGCCATGCCATCAAAAGCAATCACTGTGCCATCAATTGTCACCACTGTGCCATGCCATCAAAAGCAATCACTGTGCCATCAATTGTCACCACTGTGCCATGCCAAATGCAGCCACTGTGCTATGCCATCAAACACAGCCACTGTGCCATTAATTGTCACCACTGTGCCATGCCATCAAAAGCAATCACTGTGCCATCAATTGTCACCACTGTGCCATGCCAAATGCAGCCACTGTGCCATGACATCAAACAGCCACTGTGCCATCAATTGTCACCACTATGCCATGCCATCAAAAGCAATCACTGTGCCATCAATTGTCACCACTGTGCCATGCCAAATGCAGCCACTGTGCCATGCCATCAAAAGCAATCACTGTGCCATCAATTGTCACCACTGTGCCATGCCATCAAAAGCAATCACTTTGCCATCAATTGTCACCACTGTGCCATGCCAAATGCAGCCACTGTGCTATGCCATCAAACGCAGCCACTGTGCCATTAATTGTCACCACTGTGCCATGCCAAATGCAGCCACTGTGCCATGCCATCAAATGCAGCCACTGTGCCATCAATTGTCATCACTGTGCCATCAAATGCAGCCACTGTGCCATCAATTGTTACCACTGTGCCATCAAATGCAGCCACTGTGCAATCAAATGTAGTTTTGCAAAATAACTATTTTTATGCTTTTCTACCTTAAATTAATCTAAACATTTAATGTTACAAATTTAAATTTCACTTATATTAATTCACACATACACACCGTCCATCTACTCTTGGTCCGGCCCCCGGGTCCAATATATGAACCCATTGCGGCCCTCAAGTCAAAAAGTTTGCCCACCCCTGCATTAGACCATGTCGTCTGTGTTTGGTATGCTAAATAAAAGGTTGAACTTTGTAAGTTCCATTGTTACATATGTTTGTCAAAACCCAAAAAATTTTGTTGAAGACAAAAATCCTTTCTAAACACATTTTTGTACGAAAAGCCTAAAGATTTTTGGAAAAACACCAAATAAAAAAAAAATTTTTTCAACAAAAAAAAACACAAAAAGCAGTGGCTTCTTATTTGTAGGCTCAATACCCAGTTTGTAGAAGAGTGACTAGAATGTGCAATTGTGTGTATTTACTAAAACCTGCTAAGTAAATTGTGCACAAGAAGTGCACTAGTTTCAGAACCTGGAAGACAGATCAAAAGAGAAAAAGCAATAATGACAAACAACTGAATAAAGTCCAATGGTCAAATTATTTATTAGTTCTTTGTAATATTTCTTTCTTTTGGGGGCCGAATTAGAAAGAAATATTAATCTGGCATAGCTATGGCCCCCCGACCCATAAAGTACTCAACATATTTGTCGCGTACCTCACCAGCAGATTCGGTGACCGAGCCAGCACGACCAGTGTCCAGCCCAGGAAGGGTATCTGAGGGTAGTCCTGCCTCAGCACCGATGTTGGGTAGGTACGTCTGGGAATGCCTGCGTAAAAAATTATGCAATATGCAGCAGGCCAAAATAACAGTTACATTTATATTCCGCCAGATGTATCGCTGTCTGGAACAGGCGGAACCGGCTGGCGAGTATACCAAAGGCATTCTCGACTACCCTCTGGGCCCTGGCCAGCCGGAAATTGAAGACCCTCCTCTCCGGGGTGAGGGTCCTCTGGGGAAAAGGCCGCATGAGGTGAGGTCCAAGCCCGAAAACCTCGTCCGCTAAAAAAACGGAAGTCCTTCCACATTGTCTTCATCCGGTGGCAGTTCAAGACCACCAGTTTGTAGACGCCTGTAAAATTCGGTACACGCGAACACTCCCCCATCAGACAGCCGGCCATTCTTCCCCACGTCCACATACAAATATTCGTAGTCTGCCGACACCACCGCCATCAACACGATACTATGAAAACCTTTGTAGTTATAATAGTACGACCCCGAAAGAGGTGGCGGCACTATGCGGACGTGCTTCCCATCAATTGCCCCTCCGCAGTTAGGAAAATCACACCGCTGGGCAAAGTGGGCAGCCACAGTCTGCCATTCCTGTGGCGTGGAGGGAAACTGTGGGGACAAAACAAAAATTCAAAATTAGTACTTTGGCACATAAAAAACATTGCAAACACTAGTAAAAAAACATCATTCTGCAACATCACAGTATTAACATTTCTAAATATTAGTGTGTAGTGAGTATTTAGGGCAACAAATCCAGAGCCAATTATTATCAGACTAGACATCCCGCTGATGGGGCAATAAACTTTTTTAGGGGGGGGGAGTTGAACTACAATGGAGCAGGACCAAAAAAATTAAAATTAAAAAAAAAAGGTGTGTTTGTCCCTAGGAGATGATGCTGGATAGGTTAGTAGTGATGAAGGTAAAAATATGCAGGTAGGCCAAACAAAATTAACCTGAAAAGCTTAACAACATGCATGGGGAGAAAAGGGAACATTCTGCACACAGCATATTACAATCATGGCAATTAGGAAAACCAACAAAAAAAGTTTCTAAAATTGGCATACATTATTAAAGACACAGATTGTGATGTTAAAGGAGCAAACTTACCGTAATAAACTCCTCCTGCATCACTTGTATGATGGCAGAACACGTTTCCGGTATGATGACCCCAAGCGCCTGGGGAGAGATGCCTGTTGAGAACTTGAAGTCCTGCAGGCTCCTCCCAGTCGCCAGGTACCGCAACGTGGCAATAAGCCTCTGCTCAGCCGGAATGGCTTGGCGCATCACAGTGTCCTGCCTCGTGATATAGGGGGACAGGAGATCCAGCAGACGGTGGAAAACGGGGTCCGTCATACGGAGAAAGTTCCTGAAGTCATCAGGATTATTCTCCCGGATCTCCCTAAGCAGAGACATATGAGAGAATCGGTTACGCTGGCGCAACTAATTCTTGGCCCAGGAACTCCTCCTCCTACTGTTCCTGTCCAAATCACTGGAATGCACACAGACTCCAGAACAAAACCCATAAACAGCACAAACTTGTGAAAAGTTGCGCTGCTGCTCCATCATGGCTTCAAACCGGCCGGCTGGTCAGTCAAGAACACACTCAAACAGAAAGCACCCCCAAATCCAGCAATACCTGCAAAGATCGCACGTCAAACAGATACGACCGTACAGGACGGCACTGCAAAGCAGAAACGCCGCGCACGGCGACACTGAAGGACAAATATGAGCCCACAAGCACACACTGAACCGGAAAATACGACCTGTTAAGCGCGGAGACTGAAAAGCACGAATCAGCTCTAACCAAACCTTCACTAACACGGAACTAGCAAAAGTGGAACAGAGGGCGGCGCCGTAGGCTTTGGCATTCCCCTTTATAGTGACGTCGTACGTGGTTTACATGCCCGCGTTCTGGTCCGCTGGGATTTCTGTACGTTCATCAGACCAACGGACAAATTTGCCTTGTCCGCTGGGAAATATCCGTCGGATGTTTCCGACCGGATAAATTACATCATGTGTACAAGGCCTTAAAGTTGCCTTAAAAATAGGACACTTTGTTTTACTGAACTGAATTTTAAAAACTTTTTTTGCACTAGTACATATCCCCCAGGGCAGTGGAGCTTCCCATTCCTATTGTTTGCCAATCCCTTGCATGCCTTGCCCATGGAACAAGAGCCATGCACGTGTATTGCAGTTAGGTCCACCACGTTTCTGCAACTACTAATCCCAATATGCATTATGCTGTTATTGCTGTAGTACCATGCGATCTGGTGCAGTCGAACGCACTGCAGTTGCAATCTGAATTTGGGGTGTGGTTAAGATTAGATTGACACCCGCAGAAGATCACACACCCAGTAAGTTTTGAATGTGATGCAGGAAACACACAGCTTTAAAAGTGTTTTACCTCTTTGCCTAATGTAAGAAGGTGAAAAGTTAGTTATGGCACTAACTGAAGGCAAATAGGCTGTTCATACAGGTCACAAAGGAAATTGCTCTTTGCAAGGGAATATCTCCTTAGCTTAGTGATGGGTTGAATATTTACAGATTTTCATCATCCAATCATGTGCAAGCAAATATATTGTGTTTTTTATTTTATATAAACGTGTTTGGCATTTGTGAATTTTCACTACATTCACAAAGCTAAAGGGGACATTTACTTGCAAAATGAACAACCTATTTGCCTTCAGTAAATAAACTCAAATGCTGCGTACACACGATTGGAATTTCCGCCAAAAAATGTCCGATGTGAGCTTTTGGTGGGATATTCCGACCGTGTGTATGCTCCATCGGACATTTGCTGTCGGAATTTCTGACAACAAATGTTTGAGAGCTGGTTCTCAATTTTTCCGACAACAAAAGTCCTTTTCGGAAAATTACGATCGTGTGTAAGCGGCAAAATTGTATCTAAACACAAATGGTATATATTGCTGCTTACCAGATGTGGTGACTGCATCCATTTTATTTTTCTCAGACTTTTGTAAGTAAATAAATTTGGATTTCAGGAACCTTTAACTTTCCTACCTTTACATTACCTGATAAATGATATCAGTGCTTGAACTGGTTAAATATTGGGTATCTATCTATCTATCTATCTATCTATCTATCTATCTATCTATCTATCTATCTATCTATCTATCTATCTATCTATCATTATCTGAAACAAATGAATACATGTGTAATCTCTAGTTGTAATGTTCTTTAATGCTTTATTTAAAATCTTTCTAAACACATTTCTGGAAAAGACTATTCTAGTGTTGCTTTTGTCATGCAAAATAAAAATGGTAACGTGATTCTGACCCATAAAAAGTAGTAACCAAAGGTGATGCAAGTGAGCATTTTTTTTTCTATCAACAGTATGTCTCTCATCTGACTTGTATTCAGTATTTGATGGCTTGTTACTTTTTCCAAATGTTTGTACAGTGAAGGGCTGCCAGACTGAAGTCAATCACACTTCAGGCCAATCAGCTATCCTGCCATTTACAAACAATGTGATGGAGGTCACATAGTACTAAAGAATGTGATTGTCCTGCCCGTGGCCTACATAAGAACGTTTGTTGAAGGGGAAAATAGATGATGATAGAAGACATGCATTACCGATGTCTAAGGTGAGCTTGCTTCTGACTTGGCCAGGACAATTGTTCAAGACCATTTCATTTCTGAAAAAATATATGACCTCTGTAATGATGACAAGGTCAATGAGAATCACAGACATCTGCCTAAGTGCCAATCATAGATGTTCAACATTTAGGACACAGCTACAAATAAGCAGACCGTTTTATGGATGGGTCAATAACAAATGAAAGCATGGGGGACATGACAGAAATATAAAAATCATTTTATAAATACATCATGCAACACCACAAACTATTTCTTTTACTTGCACTGTGTTCTTGGATGTATTTGCACTTTATAAAGTTTTGATGAAATATTTGGTACAGTACTATATCATTTATCAACAATTCATAGATACATACAGTTTTAAAATAATTGAAATATTTCAAAAAGCATATCACCTGTCTCTGCTCATTGATTTTACTTGATGTCCAGAAAATATAGATAATGGTGGATAGATCTAGAGAAACAAATCTATGTTTTCTGCCTTTACAGACAACATCCACTGCCAAGCAAAGAGGATTTTTTCCCGCAGAAGTTCAACAGCTAAGCAAAACAATATGATATCTTCAAGGCTGCCAATGTCCATAAAATGAAAATGAATACAGTGTAAGAATCATCATTTATCCAAGTATGAAGTATCCAGGAACAAGAGAAACAAAGCTCTGTTAACAAAATTTACATCCTTTTTTCCCACAAATAGAGCTTTCTTTTGGGGGTATTTGATCACCTCTGCGTTATTTTTTTGCGCTATAAACCAAAAAAAATAAAAAAAATGACATTTTGAATTTTTTTTAATATTTTTTACTTTTTCCTATAATAAATATCCCCAAAAAATCTATAAAAAAAAATAAAATTTTCCACAGTTTAGGCCGATGTGTATTCTTCTACATATTTTTGGTAAAATATAGCATCTACAAAATAGGGGTAGTTTTATGGCATATTTATTATTAATTTTTTTTCTACTGGTAATGGTGGCGATCTGCGATTTTTAACATGACTGTGACTTTATGGCGGACACATCGTACACTTTTGACACATTTTTGGGACCATTGTCATTTTTACAGCGATCAGTGCTAAAAAAAATGCACTGATACTGTGAAAATTACACTGGCAGTGAAGGGGTTAACCACTAGGTGGCGCTAAGGGGGTTAAGTATATCCTAGGAAGTGTTTCTAACTGTTAGGGGGTGTGGCTTTGAGTGACACATCACTGATCGCTGCTCCCGATGAGAGGGAGCAGACGATCAGTTGAAAGTGTCACTAGGCAGAACAGGGAGATGCTTGTTTACACTTGCCTCTCCCCATTCTGTAGCTCTGTGACCCAAACGCAGGACACGGGCAGATACCGTGTCCGTGGGTCCCGCAGGTGGGTGATAGGGTGTTGAGGTTTTATATGGTCACGGAGCTTGCGGCAGGAGCGCACCTGCATGGCCGGAATTTTAACGTGATGTAAATATATGTTACTATGCCCAGCCAGTGCCATTCTGCCAATGTATATGTGCAGGAAATAAGGTTTGTTGTAAGCTGGTCGTTAACCGGTTAATGATAGGAGTGAGACCCTTTGGTCAATGTGACAAGTTCCAGCAGATCACGTGAGATTGTCAGCGGCATGACCAGGTGGATCACAGGGACAGTATTGTTGACCCTTGTACCATGTGATCACTGTGACCAATCACAGCGATCACATTGAAGAAGCATTCAAAAGATTCCAGGCTTGAATCAAAAGATTCACTATGTCTTTGGGAAGAGGTCCAGAAAATACCTTGGGGATCAGTTGAAAGTGTCACTAGGCAGAACAGGGAGATGCTTGTTTACACTTGCCTCTCCCCATTCTGTAGCTCTGTGACCCAAACGCAGGACACGGGCAGATACCGTGTCCGTGGGTCCCGCAGGCATGGTCACGGAGCTTGCGGCAGGAGCGCACCTGCATGGCCGGAATTTTAACGTGATGTAAATATATGTTACTATGCCCAGCCGTGCCATTCTGCCAATGTATATGTGCAGGAACTGGTCGTTAACCGGTTAATGTGTGCCTCAGACACAGCAGATCACAGATCGGGGTACAGGGACAGTATTGTTGACCCTGTACCATGTGATCACTGTGACCAATCACAGCGATCACATTTTCAAAAGATTCCAGGCTTGAATCAAAAGATTCACTATGTCTTCCAGAAAATACCTTGGGGTGTTTAACTTCCAAAATGTGTTAGTTTTGTGGTTGTTTATTCCTTTCCTGGCACTTCATGGACTCAAGAAATGTGATAGGTAGTCAGGAAATTAGATGCTAACATTCTGTGTAGAGGAGGTGTTCAGTTTCTTACCCCCAAGCAAACAGAATAAGATAGACTCAAGAGATAGATTCAAGAGAAGCCTTTAATAAGCTCCTCAGATTGTGAATTTATGTGATTATTTTTTATTACAGAGTACTTACAGGTTTATAGAGCAATTAGACATGCAACTACAAGGGCATCACCAGATGAACTACTACATGGCAGACAAATGCAAACTAAACTGCATGTTGCCTCCCAGACTACAGTTCATGACACAACACAAGGATTTTTCAAGCCTTTAAAATTTTGTAATTGAAAGTAATTGTAGCCAGTTTAAGGAAAATATCCGAGGATACTTTTATGGCAATCTGCCATTAATGACCTCCAGCTGAACCTCTGACTGCAGTAGCTTCCTAGCTACTTACCTAGATGTATGCAGTTCTTAAAGCTCTTCTCCGGGTAAGGCTCACCCCCTCCCATCTTCCACCCTCACTTATTTATCAGCTTTAAAAAAAACAAAAAAAAACGTCTGAAACTTTTTTACTTACCTAACTAAGGTACTTGTGTCTTAGGCCGCGTACACACGATCGGTCAAAACCAATGAAAACGGACTGAAGGTCTGTTTCATCGGTCCAAACCGATCATGTGTGGGCCCCATCGGTCAGTTATCTTTTGGTCAAAAAAAATTAAAAAGTAATGATGGGCGCCTAACCGATAGGTCAAAACCGATCATTAGTACGCACGACAATCGGTTAGAAATCCAGGCATGCTCAGAATAAAGTCGACGCATGCTTGGAAGCATTTTTCAGCACGTCGTGTTTTACGTCACCGCGTTCGGACACGATCAGTTTTTTAACTGTGCTCCGGACTGTTCTCATCGGATGAACTGATCGTGTGTATGCGGCCTCACACTGTGCTTCCAGGGAAACAGTCTATGCCAACATTGACTGGCCACTTGTTTGCGATGTCATAATCCTGTGCAGTCTTGTGGAGCTTAGGAAGACCACACTGCTGGAAATCCAGTAAGATGTGTCCATGCCATCTAGACAGCAAAAAGATAACTGAAAAAAAAAAACATCCTTCTCTGATAGAGGAGTAAGGGCCTGGTGTGTCAGCGACTACAGATTGTAAGTAAAATGGACTTTTACCTTTTAACATTTGAATAGTGAAAGAGGGAGTAGAATTTGATATCTGGAGTTCAAAAACAGGGTGAATTCAGAACCTCTGATATGCATGTTTATGGTCATTTATTCAGATATCAATATGAGAACCAACAAACTAGCATTTTTACAACGAGAGGCCAGCAATTATAGCCTTCAATTTCCATTCAGCTTAGACACCCCAACAAACTAGCATTTTTACAACGAGAGGCCAGCAATTATAGCCTTCAATTTCCATTCAGCTTAGACACCCCAGTGTATCTATAGTCTTGCCATTTTGTTTTATCATGATCAGTGGGGAATTTAACCCTCTCTGTTGGTCCTAGTAACCATCCCAAATTGTTCACCCAATGGGTACACATGTTATAGTGGCACCTGTCTAAGAGATTTTTGCACACTTTGAAAAGATTAATTCTTTTCATTGTGGCACAAGAATTTAAGGACCCGTCCCCAGCAAGCACAGCAAAAAAACGGCAGAATAAATCTGGGTTCCATGCCAACTATTTTGTATGCTTTCTGGAAATATCCAAAACTGTAAAAAAATAAATAACGTTACACTTTAATTAATAATTGGGAATAATCTGAATGTATTTGTTTTCTCTGAATTACAAAAAACATATAACTTCTATACAAATTGTCCCAAAAGCAGAAGTATATTTGTAACTATAGGAGGGATTTTGGATTATTTTGAGGATGGTATGATGAGAAAGGTTAACTGTTTTCTAGGTTCTGTGCAAAATGCTTGCACTGTATAAATGGAAAAAATAAACTTTCATTAGTCAATCGGGCTGATTCAGTTTCCCTAAAACATAGATAATACTTTCAACAACTTGGTTTCCTTTGAAAAAGGGCAGTAAAGGCCCATAATATTGGCTTTGGGAAAGATACAAAAAATGTATAATAATTGAGTAATTAAGTTATTTTGTGTTTGTGTGCATGTGTGTAAGTGATTTAATGTAACAGTAAAATCACATTCTAGAGCAGAGTGCATCCACAGGATTTACTACAGTACATCAAACAACTGAGTTTGCCCATCTGCACCTAAAACTTCACAAGCAAAACTGTCAGCATTTTGTGAACTAAACCATCATCAACACTTTATAAAGCTTTAAAGGGATTTCCAGAAGAGATGAGCTTTATCAGCGATTGCAAAATAGTTACTGACATCATTTTATCCAAGCAGAACAAAGTGAGATTAACCCTCACAAGCTTAAAACTAACCATGAAAAATCTGAACCTATGCACATTTCTTCTTTGTAATCGGTGCTCTGTCATTATAATGAAATGTCATTATATAGAAATGTAAATTTCATGGTGGGAGATATATTCATAAGTTATTTCATTGCTACGTACATTAAGACCCCTTTCACACCATCGCTGCGAAACTAGTAGAGATTTGACGTGTATGACCCCCTTCGTTTCACCACCACCCTCTAATTAGGGCCCAGAACATCTCGGTGTCTGGGACGGTTGGTCGTATACCGTGTAAACCTTTTATTGCTGTTTTTGATATTTTTTATAATCATGTGTGTCTCCTGTTTTTTGATACTTTGTATAATAAATTGATCTATATCTTTTATTCTATTACAACTTTTTCTCTTATAATTCTTTACCGCTATAGTCCCTTTGCCCTCCTATTTTCTCTAAAGGTCTTTTTGGGCCTTTTGGGGTCCCATTAACCCTTACCCTATCTAATAATCGATCTCCAGTATGATGGAACTCTAATTTCATACTTACTTCTATATACTAAGAGGCTTTCATATAAATCACCCTTTCACACTGGAGCGGTTTGCAGGCGCTATTGCGCTAAAAATAGCACCTGCAAAGCGACCCTAAACAGCCACTGCTGTGTCTCCAGTGTGAAAGCCCCGAGGGCTTTCACACTGAAGCGGTGCGCTAGCAGGACGGTTAAAAAAAAGTCCTGCTAGCTCCATCTTTGGAGCGGTGAAGGAGCAGTGTGTATACCGCTCCTCCACCGCTCCCGCCCTTTGAAATCAATGGGACAAATAGCGGTGCTTTACCGCCAACGCCGTCCCTGCCCCAGTGTGAAAGGGGCCTAAAGGATTATATACAGTACACTTTATGGACTTTTGTTCATCGTCACTTTTGAGTGACCTATGATTTTATAGCAATGTATTGGTCATTGCATACATAAGAACACTACATGGTTTCATTTAAAGTTATGCTTTTAATTTTAAGTACTTCATATTTTGATGCTACGATGTTGTACTGAAATTACAGAAATCACTTTATAAACTTTTTTTTGAGGGTACAGGTGCTGCAATTCATTTTTAGAAACTAGTGCAGGTCTGTCAAAATTACCATGGAGGAAAACAGTAGTTTTGCATACAGAAAACTTCCGAAATCGCACCCATTTCTCTTATGCACCCATTTGCAGGGCTGCCAGATTTTTTCTCCCTCCCCTTCCACTCTATTTGAGCTGACATGTAAGTACTAGGGCTTATGTCCCTATACTATTGTGTATTTGTGGTATACCTATTACATTTATTATTTTATTTTGTTCTGTCTCATCACCCTTAGACTCAATTCTTCTGCATCTACTCCTGAGGAAGTGGAGGTCAATCCATGAAACGCGTAGAGTTATAGGATGCCTTGCAATGTTTGGATTTTGTAACTGTTTGCCATATGCATTTTTTTGCTGCCTGGTGTTACCATGCAATGACGTAACATACTGTATCTGTATCAGTGTTCATTTTTAGTCTAAGGCCGCGTACACACGATCAAATCTATCTGCTGAAAACGGTCTGACAGACCGTCTCAGCAGACAGATTCGATCATGTGTACGGGCGAGCCGACGGATTTGGCCAGCCGACAGATTTTAAAGCATGCTTTAAAATTTGTCTGCTGGGAACCCGTCGGACCGATATGTCTGCTGGTTAGTACGCTAACCAGCAGACATATCTGCTCGCACATGCGTCGATAGGATCCGACGCATGCGTGGAAGTAATTTACTTCCTGGTGTGGTGACGTGGCGGCGTCAACGTCACTGACACGTCAGCACGCTGTCTGCCGGCTGGGATTTTGGTTTGATCGTGTGTACACAATCAAACCAATACATCCCAGCAGACAGATTTGTTCAAATCGGTCTGTCCGACCGATTTAAACAAATCTATTTGCTCGTGTGTACGGGGCCTTAGTTTTAGTCATAGTCATAGTCTTTGACTAAAATACCATTTTAGTTTTAGTCCCAAGTCATCCTATTTTTGTCTACTAAAACCTCCAGTATATTTTAGTCAAATAATATTTTAGTCAACTAAAATCTAATGTGTTTAGTTAAATTGTAATGCATTATTTAAGCATTTTTCTAGAATTTCCAAACTCATATACTCCTGGAGTAAAAAAATAATAATCGAATATCATGTTTTTATTAATGGTATTAAGGTTTGAACAAACTCACAGATACAGTTCTGTGAAAACCGGTAAACATCCCTCCTTGCCATTTTCATCCAGTTTTTGTTCCTTAATAAAATGCAGAGGATATTTAACTATTTGTTTCTTTACTAAACATATTGAATATTTGTAAAGCAGTAACATATAGAACACACATTTTATTTGTGTTTTACTTTAACTATTAAATAACTTATTAGGAATCTATCTATGTAAAATGTTCCTATCCTACAATGACTATTCAGTAAAAAAATATATGAATTAACCCTCTTTTCCCTCAATTGTTAACTTGTCTCTGTTAACAATTCCAGTGGAAAATGGGTTAATTATTATAAGCGGATTCCTTGTCCTGCCTAAAAGTAACAATTCCCTTCTGAAGATTTCTGAGACACTGAAATTAAAATGTGTGTAAATTAAACACATGCTTGCCGTGCACATTATGTGGCAAATTAGAAGAGAAAAATACAGATAAATGTACATCTTTAGGGTTATCCAGGACCCCATGATGAGACAGGTATTATTGCCCTTTGTACAATTATTTAAACCCTGTAGGAAATCTCAGCGTCAGCTTATGTCAGAGCTCTGTTATTAGACAACTTTAATTAGGATCTATCCTGCTGCTCCTAACAAGTATTTAATTAACTTGCAGGAAGGGTAATTAGCTTTAGATTGCGGCTGATTTTCAGCCTCACCTTATGTTGACACTCGGCCTACAGTACATCAGCTTACTCTACTGTCAGTGTAATGGATAGGATCTCTGAAAAGCCAAATGTCACGCCTGATTGGTCTAATAAAAAAAAAGAAGATAAAAGACATAATAATGACTGTCAGGTCATGGTCCGAAAAGGCAGCAAAGGCCAGGGATCAGACAGACAGCACAAAAGCCTGTAAACAGCAATAGACGGAAAGAATAATTAAACATGATATATCTATAATAAATTCTATCTAAATATACTTTGAGTCAAGACATTACAACTACATGTCAGAAGGGCTTGAAAAATGCATTAGTAATAGAAACCTATTTTGGTAACGTGACAGGTCACTCCTCTACATAAAAAAAAAAAAATCTTAAAAAGATTTTAACAGGATTGAACTCAGCGTTTTAAACTATATTGATTGATTTGATGTTTCATAAATAAATAGAAAAGGAACCTTATGTATTCTTTTCAGTAATAAAATATACTTGCTCCAACGTCACAATTCTTTATCATACAGACATTTAAGTTATATGCATATGCATATACAAAATGACTACTGTTGGCCAAATGTACCTGGGTTTGGTTCAAGGCAGGTTCGGCAATCATTACTGAAGTGCTGAATTGAAGTGAATTAGAACCAACTGTTAAAATTAAAAAATTCTAGGTACATAGGGATTGTCAAACAAAAGACAGGGGACTTGGGCAATGCCCTGTGGAATGGGCACCAAAGCATATAAAATGTTCTGAAAGTTCAGTTTGACACAATTTTAATAATGCCTAAAGGGCAAATGCAAAACTCATTAGATAATATGCCTGGGGGATGGCTTAGACCTGCATAGAAAGCGGTGTATATTTACAATGAATACAACCTTCTACAGCAAAACTGACATTTAGAAGTAAAACAAATGCAGTTTAACCACTTCCCTACCCGTGCATTGTCATATGACATCCATAGGTGGGATCTCCCATCCTGAAAGGACGTCATATGATGTCCTGGGCTTCCCGGCCGTCTAGGGGGAGCGCACATGCCGGAAGCGGCGCGTCAGCGGCGCGCCAGCGGCAGTTCTCGGGACTCGGTACGTGTGCCTGGCAGCCGCAAAGTCCGCCGGGCACCCATGATTGCCTGCAATCATGGTAGGACCATGGATCTGTGTGTGTAAACACACAGAACCATGTCCTGTCAGCGGTGAGGAGACCAATGTGTGTTCCCAGTACAGAAGAACACAGACTGGTCTCCACCCCTTGTGAGTCCCCTCCCGCTACAGTTAGAATCATTCAGTAGGGAACATACTTAACCCCTACAGCGTCCCCTAGTGTTAACCCCTTCCCTGCCAGTCACATTTACACAGTAATCAGTGTAGTTTTACATCACTAATCACAAAAAAATGTGAATGGTCCCAAAAATGTGTCAAATGTGTCCGATATGTCCGTCGCAATGTCACGGTCACAATCAAAATCGCAGATCGCTGCCATTACTAGTAAAAAATAAAAACTAGTAAAAAATAAAAATAAAAATAAATAAAAATGCCATAAAACGATCCCCTATTTTGTAGACACTCTAACTTTTGCACAAACCAATCAATACACGCTTATTGCGATTTTTTTACCAAAAATATGTAGAAGAATACGTATTGGCCTAAACTGTGTAAACATTTTTTTTATAGATTTTTGGGGGATATTTATTATAGCAAAGAGAAAAAATATAGAATTTTTTTCAAGATTGTCGATCTATTTTTGTTTATAGCATAAAAAATAAAAACCGCAGAGGTGATTAAATACCACCAAAAGAATTCTCTATTTGTGGGAAAAAAAGACAGTCAATTTTGTTTGGGAGCAACGTCCGCTCCTCCAGGCCACTAGGGGGTGCGTGCCCGCTGCATCGCTGAGATGCCAATGCGCGTGCCTGGCGTCCGCGATGTCCGCCAGGCACTCGCGATCGACGGTTACAGGAGAAGGACGTGGATCTCTGTGTATAAACATAGAGAACTATGTCCTGTCAGGGGAGAGAGGAGACTGATCTGTGTCCCTTGTACATAGGGACATAGATCGGTCACCTCCCCCAGTCACCCCCTCCCCCCACAGTTAGAACACTATGCAGGTACACATTTAACCCCTTCCTTACCCCCTAGTGTTAACCCCTTCAATGCCAGTCACATTTATACAGTAATTAGTGCATATTTATAGCACTGATCGCTGTATAAATGTGAATGGCGCCAAAAATGTGTCAAAAGTGTCCGATGTGTCCACCATAATGTCGCAGTCCCAATAAAAATCGCAGATTACTAGTAAAAAAATAAATAATTAAAAATAATATTAATTCTGTCCCCTATTTTGTAAGCGCTATAACTTTTGCGCAAACCAGTCGCTTAATGCGATTTTTGTTTTACCAAAAATATGTAGAAGAATACGTATCGGCCTAAACTGAGAAAAAAAATGTTTTTTTTTTAAATAATTTGGCTATTTATTATAGCAACAAGTACATTTTTTTTTTCAAAATTGTCGCTCTTTTTTTGTGTATAGCACAAAAAATTAAAATTGCAGAGGTGATCAAATACCACCAAAAGAAAGCTCTATTTGTGGAAAAAAAAGGACGTCAATTTTGTTTGGGAGCCACGTCGCACGACCGCGCAATTGTCAGTTAAAGCGACGCAGTGCCGGAAGCTGAAATTTCACCTGGTCAGGAAGGGGTATAGGTGCCCAGTAAGCAAGTGGTTAATAGAGTGGCTTACTCCTCCAAGATGTAGAACAGCAAGTTGTATGCAAGAAATGCTAATACTCCCTTTTTTTCCTCCACCTTCAATTACAAAATAAGAGTATAAGGTGTAGATGGGTTGGGGTGTTGCTGGTGAGTAGTGATGTCGCGACTAGATATGTGCATTCCCGTTCGTACGAATGTTATTTTCATACGAAAATGTTCATTTTCGTACCCGCAGGATAATGTGTACATACAAAAAAATTAAAGCACCAAAATACGAAAACTACGAGATTACGAATGAGCCGCATAACGAACAACCGCAAATACGAACGAATGATCCGACGAAAAAAAACGACAAAACGAAAATGGCAAAAGAACGAAAATGACATCTATAACAAAAGATTTACATTCTGTATTTTGTTTGAATCCTTTTTCTGTTTGTTTTCAGTCCTATGTTCATTGTTCATATGACATCTATAACAAAAGATTTGCATGCTGTATTTTGTTTTAATCCTTTTTCTGTTTGTTTTCAGTCCTATGTTCATTGTTCATATGACATCTATAACAAAAGATTTGCATTTTGTATTTTGTTTTAATACTTTTTCTGTTTGTTTTCAGTCCTATGTTCATTGTTCATATGACATCTATAACAAAAGATTTACATTCTGTATTTTGTTTCAATCCTTTTTCTGTTTGTTTTCAGTCCTATGGTCATTGTTCATATGACATCTATACCAAAAGATTTGCATGCTGTATTTTGAATCCAAAATACGAACAGAAAAAAGGAATTTAAAATACAGAATGCAAATCTTTTGTTATAGATGTCATATGAACATACGACTGAAAATAGCAAAAGAAAAGGGTTTCAAGATACTGCAAATCATTGACGAAAATTCACGAAAATTATTGTCTAACAAGTAACGAACATGAATTAAACAGAATAATGAACCATCCTGCATGTACGAAAATAAAACAGTAACGAAAATACGAAACGATCGGAATACGAAAAAATCGCGTCATCCAAAAAAAACGAACGGGAACAAACAGGAAAACGGGCGTCTTACAAAAAACTAACGAAAATGAAAAAACGGAACGATACGAAACAGAACAAAAAAAAAGATTTTTTTTTCTGTGCACATGTCTAGTCGCGACCATAAAATGTTCCGTTCGCGAACGGCGAACACGAACTTCTGCAAATATTTGCGAATGGGCGAACCGACATAGACTTCAATGGGCAGGCAAATTTTAAAACCCACAGGGACTCTTTCTGGCCACAATAGTGATGGAAAAGTTGTTTCAAGGGGACAAACACCTGGACTGTGACGTGCCGGAGGGGGATCCATGCAAAACTCCCTTGGAAAATTACGTAGTTGTCGCAGAGTCCGTTTTTAATCCATAAAGGGCATAAATCACCTAACATTCCTAAATTGTTTGGAATACTGTGCTTTAAAACATCAGGTATGATGTTGTATCTATCAGATAGTGTAAGGGTTAGGGTTAGGGTTATAGATAGGGTTAGGGTCCCTAACCCTATCTGTAACCATAACCCTAACCCTGTCTGTAACCCTAACCCTATCTGTAACCCTAGCCCTAACTTAGGGTTAGGGTTACAGACAGGGTTAGGGTTAGGGTTACAGAAAGGGTTACAGTTATGACCCTAACCCTAACAGGCCCCTAACCCTAACCCAGTCTGTAACCCTAACCCTATCTGTAACCCTAACTCTAACCCTGTCTGTAACCCTAACCCTATCTGTAACCCTAACCCTAATTTAGGGTTAGGGTTACAGATAGGGTTAGGGTTACAGATAGGGTTGAGGTTAAAGACCCTAACCTTATCTGTTGCAGTCAAAATTGTGTTTTTTTAAAATGTTAACCGCAGAGGTGCAATACCACCAAAAGAAAGCCAGTCAATTTTGTTTGGGAGCAACGTCGCACGACCGTGCAATTGTCAGTTAAAGTCAGTTAAAGGCCACGAATAAGCACTAACCAAGTGTGAAATGCGTCGGCTGTTTTTTGATTCTTGCTGTGTATCTGTGGTGCCTGCTCATACTTTTTCAATAAAAACAACTCAAAAGTTTTCCGGTGTGTGGCCGTCCATCCGTTCTTTGTTATTTCCATCTAAAGTGACGCAGTGCCGAATCGGTAAATTCCTAACCCAGTCTGTAAACCTAACCCTAACCCTATCTGTAACCCTAACTATGCGGGTAACCCTAACCCTAACCCCATCTGTAACCCTAACACTAAATTTAACCCTAACCCTATCTGTAACCTTAACCTATCTGTAACCCTAACCCTGTCTGTAACCCTAACCCTATCTGTAACCCTAACCCTAACCCCAACTTAGGGTTAGGGTTACAGATAGGGTTAGGGTTACAGATAGGGTTAGGGTTACAGACAGGGTTAGAGTTACAGGTTAGTTACTATGCATGCAAGCTACTGTGACACCAGATATGAGTGGCACTGTGCACTGGCAGAAGTTGGCAGAGAAGACGATGTAGGCCTGACACACACGACTGCAGACAACTGCTATTGTCTTGCAATTTAAAATGTTACTGTACTGTCTATATATGAGATGTGCCACTGGACAAGTGGGCACAGTATACGCTGTGAGCCTGAGACACGCTGGCAGACAACTGACTACTATTCTCTATTGCAGTCAAAATTGTGTTTTTTTTTAAATGTTATCTACTGTGCCAACAAAATATATATGAGATGTGGCACTGGACAAGTGGGCACAGTATACGCTGTGAGCCTGAGACACGCTGGCAGACAAGTGAATACTCTCTATTGCAGTCAAAATTGTGTTGTTTTTTTTAAATGTTATCTACTGTGCCAACAAAATATATATGAGATGTGGCACTGGACAAGTGGGCACAGTATACACCACAGTCACTAATCAGCTTTTCCGGAGTGACCTCATCATCATCATTATCTTCTCCATCTCCTCCGTCTTCATCATCATCATTACCACTGGGAACAACTTGGCAATACACTGTGGCTGGGGGAACATAAATGGAAATTTGTCTAGCAGTGTTCTCCCCTCTCTCTAGGCTCATGTCCCTGTCATCCACAACCTCAGAACCAACATCTGAATCAAGGAGCAAGTGGCCGACGCTGTGGTCAAATAACTTTGCTGACTCCTCCATGGCTGATGTTGGGGCAGGAATAGATGTGGAAAAAAGGCATTCCCCGGTAGAGGGGGGTAGAAGAAAAGAGGGCTTACGAAATGATAGATATACACATCACTGATTAACTAAAATATTAGGGCTGTGCAAATTAACTTTTAATTAATTGATTAATCTTTCATTTTTTTGATCGATCAAAATCTTTTTGATCGATTACAATTCTTTTGATTGGTACTCACCTCTCCGCCGGCTTCTGGGCCTTCAGGGAGTTCCGTCGGAGATCTGATAACGTCACTGACACCGGCGGGGCTTGCTGTGTCCATCTGAAGGGCTCCTTTGCTGTGCCTTCATATCTGCATGCCGGCGGGACCTTACTATCTGCCACACGCAAGGGCTGTTACCCTTCCCTCTATCACTTCCCTCTATCAACCTGGGATTCTACAGCCATCCACTGGGTGTTGTGATAGTTCCCTTCACGGGACATCTACATGCCGATGGACTGATGTTAACCTCTCCTCATCTGGATTCAGCAGTGGTATCGTTGTATACATTTATATACCAGTATCATACTTAGCTACATGTTTTTATGACTGCTTTTGGTACCGTTTGGTATTATTCGCACCATTTTTACAGTTTATGTAGCTACATCGATTTTATCTCCAGTGCAATATTTATTTGGTTACCTACTTGAAGACTATAAAAGTTTTAATGCTATTCCCATCGAGCGCTGCCTTTGTGTGTTTTTTGTATCCTGCTATCCATGTTTCCAGTGGTTGGTATCTGCACTGGGAATCGTCCTGCAAGGAGATCAGCTAAAAGTAGTTGGATCTGTATGTGCGTTATAATTAATCAAAATTAGTTGATTAATCGATTAAAAAAAACGATTAATCGAACACAAATATTTTGATCAGTAACAGCCCTATAAAATATAAACACTTTATTCTGATAACAATAGTAAAAATATGGTAAGTGGATATGGTTATGAAGTAAAGGACTAGTTTACAATTAGCTAGCTACTGTGACCTAACCAAAGGATTCACCTGTTAAACTGGCAGTAACACACACAGAAGTAAATGGTGTTAAACTGGCAGTAACACACAAAATGATATGGCATTAAAGTGGAGGTTCACCTAAAAAAAAATTTTTATTATTGCATTTAGGCTAGTTACTAGAATGAGAATCAGCATTTTAAAAAAAAATCCTTACGGTACATACCGTTTTCTATATAGATGATCACCGCGGCTTCCGGGTATGGTCGTCTGGACTGGGCGTTCCTAATTGATTTGAATAAGGGAAAACTGCGCTAATATAAAAATAAAGATGAAAAGCTGCCACATACAAACAAACAAAGTCAGAAAAATCTAGAACAAAAAATGCAGCGCTAATATTGAATAATGACAAATATGAAAATCACATTTGTATAGAGTGAGTACACCAGAGCCACAAACACTAAAAGTAGAGTGGCCAAAAATAGTGCTCAAAGTGTGTAAAGTTCCAAAGTCAATATGTAGACGAGTGGGTGATCATCCAATGGAAGGAAGACAAGCGAATCTGTGTAGGTCACAATCCTCATCATGGTATGAAGTATATGTAAATACGCTTACCAGATAGGTTGGACTCAGGTACTATACAGTAGTGAGTCGAACAGGCATTGTGGTACTTGGGAACCGGGACCACTAGAAACCGGAAAAGAGGATCGTAGTGGATAACTGGAACTGTAGCTGAAAGTACACGTCAGGAACCAAATCTGTCTTGAATGGCGTGGAACATCAGGTTGAAGATTCCAGGTAAGATCCTTGAGCCACTAATCAAAGGTTAAAAACCAAAGTGTGGCTGGGGCTCAGCAAAGCCACAAGGTGGATGATATGAAAAAAAGAGGAAGAAGCTCCAATAGTGCAGGTCAGTAAAACCAATCAAGGTTTATTATTAAAAGTCATAAAAGCAAAAATATGACATACAATAAAAAGTGATCACGAATTAGCAATATGGGGTGCTTGATAGCGAAAACCCGACGCGTTTGAAGGCTTATTCAGCAGAAATTGTAAGAGTTAGCAAAGTTATTGGCCTGTTGCAGAAAAGCCTAGTTTCTATAGCATCCAGTTTGGAATGTGTTATAAGCATATAGTAGCCAATGCACAAATTAGAAATAAGTGTAATACAGAAAAAGCGGGATGGGTCACATCATGCCTCTCAACTTAAGAACATGAGAAAGAGGAAAATTTGGGTGGGATATTTTGAGCAAAACGTGGGCATGGCTACATTGCACTCAATGTTGTACTTAAATTAAAGGGGCCTGGTAAAACAAGTAAAGATATGATGGATCAATTTTCTCAAGGTTACCCTTCCCTGGAGCTAAATTATTTATCAATTTTGCCCTTTTAAGCTATTGGGCATTTTATTAATTCTAATGAGAATATAATAGCATACTGGTCAGGAGTGGAATGTTATTTATTTTATAAAATCTTACTTATTTGCTATAATGTGACAACATATTTTCTTGATTTGAATTTAAAATAGTTTTGGTTCTATTTCAAATGCTGATGCAATATTTGTTGCAACTGTGTTATCTTTGGTAGTATACTGCTACAGTATGTTTGAACACTAAACGTAGCCACTCTGTATGCCAAACAATCCCTGTAATCTATCACAGGAATGACTCTGATTTGTCATTGCTGAAGGAGGGCAAACAGGAAGGTGAGTGTGCCAAAACATGAAAGCAGGTTATACATGT
The DNA here is from genome assembly GCA_029574335.1 of Rana kukunoris. Taxonomy (NCBI): domain Eukaryota; kingdom Metazoa; phylum Chordata; class Amphibia; order Anura; family Ranidae; genus Rana; species Rana kukunoris. Next base: position 229,082,777 of record CM056050.1, on the reverse strand, counting down.
TATGCATACTTACACATTATTCCAGATAGCAAGGATAACAACCAGTCGGTTGTTTGGTGCGAGTGGATGTATGAATGAGAATGCTTTCTTTTAGTTCTTGACAGCATTGTCATGAATGCTTTTTATCCAGATGTGGGGAAGGTTAGATACTTATAGCGCTGTGAGTTGCCTTTTGGAGCCATTTTCCTTAGACTCTGTTCCTTTAGGATCCAAGTTACAATTTATACCAGCAATAATAACTTGCCATACATTTGTGGCAGTGTTGAATTGTAATTGTTGAATTGTAAGTTAACTTGCTACACACTGGCAAGTTGCAGAGCACTTGAAGCACAAGTTCTAGTTGATACTTTTCCAAATTCAGCCACAGTGACCCCTGTGGTAGGATGACTATTGCACAACATAACTAAACCAGAACTTGCAGCAGACTTCCATAATGATTGCAAACACAGTTGATCTGGAGTCATGCAATGTGGCAAGTCTAGAAATAGCTTAGCAAGTCATTTTTAAACTTGCAGCTCAATTGCTTGCTATCTAGGATGGTAAGAGCAATGGACTTACAGTTTCAATTTAACATGCCTATGCTTATGGCTGCCCAGGGCACATAATGAATGAACCATTAGGTTGCAAGTGGAATACCTTAGTTACTGCAAGTACTAGGTGGAAAATTACTGGCACTTTGCTGTATTCAGCAGAAGGTTTGAATCTAAAGCTCTGTACACACGGACCAGAATCTTGTCAAGGAAAAAAAGAATCTCTTTCCTGCCAAGTGTACACACACTCAATTCAAAAGAACCACCGTTCTTTTGAATGGCAAGAACGCGGTGACGTCATCGAGTATGATGAGCATGCGCTTGTCACATTCAATGCCATCGCCGCCATCTTGCTGCACCCTACACTGCCCTTGGAAGCTACCGCGCATGCGTCAAAGTCAATTCGAGCATGTACGGGTTTCCGTGGCGACAGGTAAGTATACAGATGCTGGGGTTTCTCGGCAGGAAAACACTGCCGAGAATCACGACAAGGAAAATAGAGAGCAGGTTCTCTATTTTTCTCGTTGAGATTCTGAACAGTTTTCTTGACGAGAAATCTCAAAGCTTTGTACACACGCACGGTTTACTCGGCAAGAAAGCTCTGCCAGCAGTTTTCTTGCTGGTTCTTGCTGAGAAAACCATGCGTCTGTACGAGGCTTTATAGATCTACTCACAAATAATAAAGGAGCTGCGGTGGCTCAACGCGATTGGCACTGTGCTGACAAGCCGTTCACCTCTGCAGCTAAGGGTTCGGATCCCGGTCTCGGCTGCATGTGAATTGAGTTTGGTGGTCTCAGCCCGGCTCCCGGTGGGTGTGCTATGCGAGGTAAGCCTGCGCTTAGTACACCCACCCCCCTCCCACAAAACCACCACACTTACACGCACTCAAAATTGGGTTAACATGCACGCACTTTGACCACACGGTCTCTAAAAAAGAGAGGCGAAGGACTAACAGGGCTGGCTGTGCGGGTTAGATCCTCTCACTCACTCATAGTGGGAGTCCCTCTGCTCCGTTGGGCTTCAAAGCGGAGCAGGTAGGGCGGGCTGTGTGGGAGGACCCCCTCACACCTGCCATTGCCACCCGGGGGCATGGAGAAAGATGGCAGATTGCCTCTGGGGGAGGCCTGCCTACTCCCAACTCCTGCAGTCCGACTCCTCTCTCGAGTACACGCACAAAATACACAAAAAATAAAAAAAATAAAAAAAATAAAGCACCTGTATTAGTTATATGAAAAATTGCTACATCTACAGTATTTTCTACAGTATTTTCACTGATCACAAGTTTTTCTTTTGCAATCCAAAAGATCTGGAAGTGTGAATGATGAATGACTGAAACAAATTGATTTAATCATACACGTGTAGTCATTTTTTTTATTAAAGATCAAGTCATAGCCATATTTAATCCACAGTCTCTTAACCCCTTCTTGAGACAATTGTAGTTTAAATTCTCAGACCAAATTTAGCAGCTTTGGTTAATGCCAAAATAATTTTTTAACAAATTTGTCTACCCGAGTCCTTTTTTTACAAAAAATGGAACTTCCGCTTTAAGTGCTGGTGACTCACTAACATGCCACATTTGGCATGTAATTTTTTTTGGGGGAGGAGCAGGTACCCTGTTTTTTCAGGCACCCAGCTCCCACTTTCTCCCCTGGCGCCGCAGCACCGGAAGGAAGATCACCTCTTCTTCCTTCCTCCCTGCAATCTTCTGGGACACGCCACAGGTCCCAGAAGATTGGCCGACCATTCAAAGCCTGCTGTGCCACCACAGAAAAGAGGGGGAGGGGAGCGAGGCTTCTTGCACCTGCATTGCTGGACTGTGGGACAGGTGAGTGTCTGATTATTAAAAGTCAGCCGCTACACTTTTTGTAGCGGCTGACTTTTAAATGGGTGGAACTCCGCTTTAAATACCCTGCATGTCTTTAATAACATGACAACTGTGCAGTACACTCAGGTACATTTGCCCAGGCTCGGCTTCGCTCGTGCTCACGCATAAACGTCACAGAGCGTGAGCATGAGCGAAGCCGAGCCTGGCCGCTTGTACCCGAGTGTACTGCACTCGGTATATGTCGGCGGAGGTGTTCAAACTGAGTGCGGGAAGCAGGGATTCTACTCGAGACAGCGCTGGAAAAGCCGGGAGGACACCACTGGAGACGAAGACGGACGCCGGACCGGACGATGGACGCCGCGCAAGACACCAAAACTGTAAGTACTAAAAGTACTAAAATGTTTTTTTACAGGTCCACATTAGGAATGCGCGCTATACGCCAGAGCGCGCAATACCCCGATTAATACAGGACCTTTCTATTTCAATTTGTAGCTTTGTAATGTTCTGTAAAATGCAATGTAATATGGCTACCTGAAGGTATTCTGTACACAGAGTACACAAATTTCCTGCTTGTGTGATTGGCTCACTGACTTTCTCAGAACACTGCACTAAGATACAAGTCAGATACAAGGATCCCTCTGCAACAAAAATTTAATTTTTGGCAAGATACTTCCTATAGAAAGTCACGTCTAAAGGAATACAGACCCTGCAATTTTCGTAATTAGAGGCCTGCTATTTAAGCAGCTGATTAAGAATTATGAAACCACTCTGATTAGATTCACTTTCCACATGGACACACATACACAGGGATTTCAACAAAAGAATAAAAGGTAAGAATCCACAACAAAGTTAGTTCAAATCCTTGCACATAGATCACCTAGAGGGGAATGTTTTTTTCTCAACAAAAGTGGATTTACTCTAAACTACTTTAAATTTCTTTAAACTAATAATTGCCATGAATAGAGGTTAATATTATTTTTTTGTAAATACGTTTTTGTAAAAATCAGTTATCTGATAATCGTGTTAGCTCAGTTAATTTAAAATATTGTGCCAACCCAGATATATTTTGTTTCAGATACATTGGGAAAAGAAAATTTTTGTTTTAATGTTAGTTCCTATCGAGAGGGACTTCCAACTGACTGCTGGCAGTAGAACTGGAAGTACGAGGAGATCTCCCAAACAACATAACATAAGTTGAAGCCCTTCCCTACTTTATCAAAACCAAAAGAAAAAAGTTGCCCTGGCTTAGGCAGATTGTAAGTAAAAATCAATACCCATTACCCACTTTTTAACAGTTAACCACTTCAGACAATAAAGCAGCAATACCCTTAGTGTAGTTCATCAATAGTAGGAACAAACAGAACAAATATAATTCAAAACGATGTAAGAGCAACCTTCCTGTGCAATACAAAAAGCCTTTACATTCTACAAAATTTATAGCTGAAACTTTTAAACATATTACTTATTAAAAGTCTTATGAGAGTTACCATTCACATTAAAAATCTCTTTGAATATTTAATATCAATCAACATCTAAGCTCTACAATAGTATTAAAATAAATTATACTTTACCCTTTACACAGTTTCTTTAACCTTCTCAGTTGTTACACATCATCTCAAAAGAAGGTAGAATCTGCCAAGATTCTGTCCTCTACTGACTAGACAAGCAGTTAGACATCTAACAAGCCAGTGTTTAACCTCACAAGCTCTAAAGAAGTTTGTTTAGAACTGTTAGAAAAAGTATGAAGTCTTAATACTCTTCATCTGAGCACCCTGCAATTTACTGTCAGAAAGACAGCTAATATAGACAGTATTAACGCTTAAAAAGTGTCAGTTGAGAAGACTGTTTGACAAGTTGTATCATTTTGATAGCTGTATAGTTTTCATTTACTTGACATATGATTTTTCAATCATCCCAGTGTGAAGATCCCCTAGTCAAACTAAAATGTTAGTGATAATACACTTATCTTAAAATGAGATGTTGCTTTTCCCTGATGTTGATGTACATGATTTACATGTCATGATCTTTGAGAAGTGGTTAGTGAAAAAAGAGAATGTACCAGATTTAATATAATGTGTATATGAAATGTACAATAATGTGTGTATAATATAAACTAAAATGCATGAAAACCTAACAAACCTGTAATGTTATTTTTGTTTCTGTTTTGAAAGGGTGGAAATTGTGTTGCATAAGAAATTAGCATGGTGGTTTAAAGGGGTTTTAAAGTTTAGTTTTTTTTTATTTTCTAAATAGGTTCCTTTAAGCTAGTGCATTGTTGGTTTGCTTACCTTTTTCTTTGATTTCTCTTCTAAATGTTTTTTTTTCTTTGTCTGAATTTCTCACTTCCTGTTTCTCCTCAGTAAGCTTGCCCCCATCATCCATGGGGGTTAGGCAGCCAGAACAGCTTACTGAGGAGGAACAGGAAGTGAGAAATTTAGAGAAGGGATCAAAAGAAAAAATAAGTTAACCAATAATGCACTAGCTTAAAGGAAACTATTTAGAAAATAAAAAACAAACCTTTAGAACCCCTTTAACCTTTTCACTCCAGACCCTACGCTCAGGGCCATCTTTAATATGGTTTGGGCCTTGGGCAAAAAAAAATTTGGGCCCCCCCTTAAGCTTATTTTGGGCCTGGCTGGTTCACAAGTATGTGTTTTGGCGGGCCCTCATTTGTGCAGACACAGCAGTTCATTGATTTGAATAGGCTGCCATGCCTTTGTTTCCTGCAGAAAAAAGGTGCATTCAGCATTTAAAAAATACAGTTGCCTTGAAATCCATTCTGCTTTTGCACCATGCTACTTACCTTCAGTTCTTGCACACAAACGCACTGTGTTTTTTAAAGCGTGACCTAAATGTCTAAAAATGCAGCAAGTTTGACAGTGCAGGAACTGCAGATAAGTCACAACAGACAGCAGAATGAACAGACAGTGCTGTATTTCATTGCTTGATGGGCATAGGTGTGCTGTGTGCACAGCCTATTACATGAGGCATGCGTTTTTCTTTGCAGGAAACGCATACATGTGAACCAGCCAGGCCCAAAATAGGCCCATCAAGCAGTTAAATACAGACAGTAATGCCATGTGCTCTGAGGCCTTACTCAGCCTGGACTGCAGGTCTGGTATGTGATTTAAAGAGTTCCTGTATTTTACACATGGCATGGCATGGCATGGGGTCCCATGGTGCTAAAGCACACCCCATGTGACCCCATGCCATGCCATGTGTAAAATACAGGAACTTTTTAAAACACTGACCAGGCCTGCAGTGAATCATCAAATATTATAAACACTTAGGGCACACTCTACAGAAAACTTCTATTTACAATATAGATAAGCAAACAGTGACATACCTTAAAGTGCAGGACATGAAGAAGAAGTCAGCCTCAGGAAGAGCAAACTGGGGATTCTATAAAATCACATTCTAATTCACTTTTATAAACAAGCAGCACCCAGTGGCAGGAAGGGAGAAGTGCACATCTAAAGGGAAGCCAGGGGTGCTGTACATTTTAAAACACTGGGAAGGGAAGCTGTACTGCGAGCTTATAACACATGGAGGAATATGAGGAATGTGAGGTCCGTATGGGGTACAGACCTGGCCGGCTGGAAGCAGTTCTGTTAACAGTACCATACATTTTTGTCTGGTCATCTAACAGGCCCTGCATAATTTTAACATTTAAATATATTTAGACTTTGTCATGGTAGCATAGACATCATACTTCAGATACAAGTTTTTGTAATATCAGATTTTTATTCTTCTACAATGGTAGACATCAGGCTAGATATCCCTTTTTGAATTATTATCCAAGGTCCCTAAAGAGGACACGTAGCCATGATTTTAGGAGAAAGAAAGTTTAACCTTAGATTCTGGAAATAGTTCTAGCAGAAAGTGGTACTAGCAGAGAGTGTCAACTACTTCAAAAAACATGTAGATGTCCTCTTAAGGAAGCAGAGTATACAGAGGCCCGGATCCACGTAGGGCAGTGCATCTTTAGAGCGGCGTAGCGTATCTTTTTTACGCTACGCCACCGCAACTTAGAGGGGCAAGTGCTGTATTCTCAAAGCACTTGCGTCCTAAGTTACGGTGGCGTAGCGTATATGGGCCGGTGTAAGCCTGCGTAATTCAAAGTAGGTTTATCTTGGTTCTCCTCTTTTCTGGAAAACCGATCGCAAACAGGGAAGTTAGGACCTTTTACGTCTGAGAAACGCACAGTAACATGCGGAGTCCCTCAAGGATCGCCTCTGTCACCAGTGCTGTTTAACATATATCTTCGTCCTCTTTTTGAGATTATCAGCAGCCAAAAACTGCTCTACCACTCATATGCAGATGACACGCAACTGTATTTCCGCATCTGCAACAGACAGGATCACCACCTCAATCTAGAGACATGTCTCTCTTTGATAGAGGACTGGATGACAAAGAGTTATCTTAAACTCAATGGAGCGAAAACAGAACTTCTCCTGTTTCACGCCAAGCGCAGGAATCAACTTTCAACAGCGTGGACCCCCCCGCCTATTTTGGGCAAGCTCATCACCCCTAGCGCCAAAGTCAAAAGCCTAGGGGTCATTTTTGACTCCTTTATGACAATGGACGCACAAATAGGGTCAGTAGTCAGTGGATCTCACCATCTGCTGCGCCTACTACGCAGACTCACTCTGTTCATCCCTAAAGAAGATTTAGCGGTCGTGGTGGGAGCAATTGTAAACTCCAGGCTGGACTATGCAAATGCCCTTTACCTCGGACTCCCCAAGTACCAAATCGCTCGTCTGCAAGTCATTCAGAATACGGCCGCCAGACTTGTGACTGGGAAAAAACCCTGGGAATCCATCTCACCTTCACTGAGAGCCCTTCATTGGCTGCCAGTTAAAGACAGAATTGCTTTTAAAGCTCTCTGTCTTACGCATAGATGTGTCCATGGGAATGCCCCCCTTTATTTATGCGAAATAATAAAAGCGCATAACCCCAATCGCGTTTTGCGATCCACGAATCAGAACCTGCTCCAGGTTCCGAAAGCCAACTTCAAGTCCAAAGGAGAAAGAAGATTTGCGATCCAAGGTCCCAGACTATGGAACGCTTTACCAACCAGCATTCGGTTGGAGGAGAACCACCTAGCATTTAGGAAAAAGGTCAAGACTTTTCTCTTTTGATATCAAAGGAGACAGGAACAACAAGCGCCCAGAGGCGATTCAGTTTGCATGTGCCGCGCTATACAAGTTTTCATTCATTCATTCATTCATTCATTCAGGCAGGTAGGGGGGCATGTTGTATGCTAATGAAGCGTGACACAGCGGGGATGCATCGCTGGATCCAGGGACAAGGTAAGTACAGTACCCTGCCTGGATAAAAGGTAAGCCAACGCGCGCTGCAGGCTCTGCACATACACCCCAAGCGTTACTCGGGGTTACCGATTTTTACATTGAAAATCCACCCCGAGTCACGCTCGGGGATACCGCTAGAAGGGTTAAGGTTTCTAGTAAAATGTAATAACATTAACAACAGATCTGTCAGTTATTGTGGGTACCTGCTTTAGCTGTATTAAATTTGAATGTGCCAGAGAAACAGAAATTCCCAATATCAACAAATTGCTTGAGGAAACCTAAAGTACAAGAAGAAAAGAGTTTGATTGCAAAAGAGAAACTATTGATATGGGAAAGCAGTAACACTATTTCTTAGGCCCTGTACACACGATCAGTCCAAACTGATGAAAACGGACTGAAGTTCAGTTTCATCCATTCACCGATGAAGCAGACTGATGGTCTGATGTGCCTACACACCATAGGTTCAAAAACCAATCGTGTCAGAACGCCGTGACGTAAAACACACGACGTGCTGAAAAAAATAGGTTCAATGCTTCCAAGCATGCGTCGACTTGATTCTGAGCATGCCCAGGTTTGGAACCGATGCTTTTGCGTACTAATCATCGTTTTGACCTATCGGTCAGGCGTCCATCGGTTCAATTTTAAAGCAAGTTCTCTGTTTTTGGACCGAAGTACAACAGACTGATGGGGCATACACACGGTCGGTTTGGACTGATGAAACTGAACTTCAGTCCGTTTTCATCGGTTTGGACTGATCGTGTGTACGAGGCCTAACATTTTACTTAATTTACTACTTTCTGTTTCTTCATAATGTTCATGATGTTTAAGGGATTATGTTATTTCTGCATTCATCTAGTTCACAAGCTTTGAGTGTGGGCATTTGCATTCTTTAGGACAAACTAGAAAACACATATTTCAGAGGTTTCTTATATGCCTCTCTGGTTTTCTATGATTCATCATTAAATACAACATTCAACTAGAGTTGGGCGAACAGTTTGAGCTGAGGAAAAGTTTGGCCTGAACATTGCCTGTTCACCTGTTCTAAAAACCCAAATTTGCAGGGCGATTGGTGGGCAAACATCGCTGCATATTGCATAGCTGGTTGTTAAGTAGGGGGCCAGGAAGCTGGCTGCTGCATCCTTAACAATGGATGAGTCATCAGCTTACAAAGGGCTTTCACACTGACAGCTGAATGAAAAATAAAACAATACCAGCAACAGAAAAAGTGAAAAAAACAGCACGGGGGTCCCCCAAATCCATACCAGGCCCATCTGAAATCCCTTGCCACAATTTAAAGGAAAAAAAAAACGGTGTGGGGTCCCTCTTCCAAATCCATACCAGATTCTTATCCAAGTGAGTGACCCAACCCCTCCCAGTCACATGCCCTCAACATGGGGGTTGATGGGGAAGGACCTCTTCTCGTTAACCCTGAGAGGTGGTTGTGAGGGGTCTGCGAGAAGGGGCTTATCAGAATCTGGAAGCCCCTTTTAACAATGTTTATATTGTACCTCTAAAAGTGGCAAAATAAATAAAGACAGGAAGAAGATTTGGAAATTCCTTGCAAAAACTAAAACTAAAACAATATCCAACAATGTAGATCTATTGGCAATCACTATGCCTGCCACACCACCAGACCCAAAAAAAAAGAAAAAAAAAACTCAGCCCGCAATGAAGGCTAACCACCGAATGCCTGCTCCACCGTCACCGACCCCGCATGTACCATTGTAATTTAAACGTAATTTTTTTCTTTATGAATTTCAGTTTTTCTGCAGCAGATTCTATACACAGTACAGATACGCCACTTTGCAGGCAGGCTATGAGGACACCAGGAACTATATTCAAAGGGATTTTTCATTTTTTTTTTTTTTTTTTTAATTTTACATTTTTATTGTTTTACTTTAAGCATAGTTAAAATCACTGCTGTCTTGGAATTCTGCCCGTCCCAGAATACGATACGAAACATTATCCCTCCCAAAGGCTAGAGGGGGTGCTGGAGCCCCGGACGCCTCCTTATGCCATAAGGCAGCGGTGCTCACTCGTATACTGGATTGGTTTCATCACTCTTCAACCAAGCTTTGGGTTCAGCTGGAAAGCCACATGAACCCAGTTGAACTCCCCGCTCTCCCATGGACCTTGCCTACGGTTCGGGGGGGTTCGGGCCCTCTCAGTGGCCTTACCCTGCAGACGATCCAGATCTGGGATCGCTTGCGGTCCAGAGGGGGCCTGTCGAACCACCTGGGGCCTTTGACTCCCTTCTTTGGGACACCGGCCTTTCCACCAGCTCTGTCAGTAACAAGATTTGGACCGTGGCGTAAGGAGGACCATAGGAGACTTGCCCAGGTCCTTCGAGCAGACCCCACTCTAAGAACTGATACCCCTGCCGACCTGACCTCCCGACACCCCATGCAGTGGCTTCACAGGCAACAGGCCACTTCCTACATCCAAACCTTCCCATCCATTCCAGACATCCTTGCTAAGCCAACGGGATGTGAGGCGCTGCTTCTACAGGCAGAACCTCCAACACATGTGATATCTCAACTCTACTCCCTGGTACTCAATATCTTCTCCCCTGATCCCCCACCATTTACGGTGGCCTGGGAGACGGACCTGCATTACCCTATCTCCCCTATTGACTGGCAGAAGTGTTTTACCCTGACGCACAAACTATCCTTGGCCACTAAGACCCAGGAGAAGGGGTTCAAGCTGCTAACGAGATGGTACAGATGCCCAACAACTATCAAACATTTTAACCCTGCAGTGTCAGATACCTGCTGGCGGTGTCTGAGTTCCCGAGGAACCATGCTCCACATCTGGTGGGAATGTCCAGGGATTTTGGCAGCGGATTTTCAAACTATACTGCAAACTGATGGTGACTTCTATCCACCCTTCCCCTGAGGTGGCTCTCTTATTTATACTCCCTGGCTCGTTCAAGTCCATTAAAAACAATGTGCTGCGACACTTTCTGGCGGCGGCCAGGGTGGTGATCCCCCGTCATTGGAGATCGGCGGCTACACCTTCCCTGGGGGACTGGGCTGTTGAGGTGGACCGCATTAGGGACCTTGAATGTCTGTTGGCGGAAGAGTGTGATAAAAGCGAACAATTTTCTTTCACCTGGACTTCATGGTCTGTGTTCCGAAACTCTTCTGAGTTTATTTCCTGGGCTGAAGGTGGCCTGGATGATGTCGCCCGGGTACCATGATGGAGTGATACTTGCTCCCCAATTTTTTGCCCCACTTTCTCTCCCCCTTTTGTCTGCCCCTGCTTCTTCTCCTTCTCTCGTTGTCCATGGCCTTGACCCGCCGAATGTTACTGGTTCGCTATCTGATCCCATATGTTATTTTTTCCATACAGATTAATATGCAGTCCCATATACTGCACCGTATGCGGGGTAGCACTGTTCACTTATCCAAAGTATGATTGATAGCTACAATAACTAGATCTTTTCCTTTTTTTTTTTTTTATATACAGGGATTGCAGCACTTACAGCCTTATGGTGGTCCTCGTACTTATGCTTTTACTCCGATTCCTATGTAACATAGAGATGTTTATGTTCTGTCATGCATGATGCCTATTGTCGATGTATTCGATTTCGCTGTTTGTAATGTTTGAGACGATATTTGTCTTTCTGCTTTTCTTTTCTTTAATAAAATAACATTGAATTAAAATCACTGCTGTCCCCCAGGGCAGTACCTAGGCCCTCATACCCTTTTTATGGCAACAAACTTGCATTTAAGCCTCTTTTTTAGGTATAAGCATATTAACCACTTAAGGACCCCCGCACGCACATATACGGCCACAGAATGGCTCGTACAGGCACAAGGGCGTAAATTTACGTCCCCGCCTTCGTGCGGTTCGGGGGTCCCCCTGGCTCCGGGAGCGATCCGGGACGAGCGGGCGGATGTCGGCGTTTACCCGCCCCCCCGCGATCGCTCCCAGCCAATGCGCGCGCTCCCAGTCTCCTGTCACTTCCTCCTCCTGTGTAAACACAGGAAGGGGGAAGTGATGTAATCTCCCATCGCAGCAGTATTTCCAACCGCTGCGATGGGAGAAACACCTAACAGTAAGTGTGCACCAACATGATCTAATCACTGCATTTAGTGTCAGTGTGACAGGCAGTGTAAAATCAGTTAGTGTTAGGTTCAGGATAGCCCCCCCACCCCCCCTAATAAAGTTTTAACCCCCTGATCACCGCCCTAGTTAACCCTTTCACTCCCTATTGCCAGCGTCACTAAGCGATCATTTTTCTGATCGCTGTATTAGTGTCACTGTTCCCGCTAGGTAGCTATTTTTTTTTTTTTTTTTTTTATCGCAATTTTTTTTTTTTTACTAAAGACATGTGGCTAAATAAATTTTGGCCTAAATGTTTGACTAAAATTTAGTTTATTTGATTTTTTTTTTAACAAAAAGTAAAAAATAGTGTTTTTTTTCAAAAATGTCGCTCTATTTTTGTATATAGCGCAAAAAATAAAAATCGCAGAGGTGATCAAATACCACCAAAAGAAAGCTCTATTTGTGGGAAGAAAAGGATGCAAATTTTGTTTGGGAGCCACGTCGCACGACCGCGCAATTGTCAGTTAAAGCGACGCAGTGCCGAATCGCAAAAACACCTTGGGTCATTTACCAGCGTATTGGTCCGGGTCTTAAGTGGTTAAACAAATGTTGCTCCCCTACATGCTTTACACCACACCACATTTGTATCCAGTAATAAAGACACCCTTTCCTTGGTGTCCGCGGAGGTTTGGCCGAGATCGGGCTCCACGCGGCCAGAGGGAACCCTGGGAGCAAAAATAAACCCCCCACTGGAGAAATGTCTATGCCCAATTACCAATAGCTTATACAGTACAAGTGACCACATATTCGAAAATATTTCAAATAATTGCTTGCTCATAGCATACATTAATGAAAATACAGTAGTGATACAGGGTTGGTAAACCATTTGAATTTGAGCACAGACATTTCTCCAGTTCTGTTATATAGTGCAGGTCAGCAATAATACTCAGGTCTGTAAATCTTCCCCAACTATGTCATTTCACTCCATATACAGTATGTTCATTATAGTATGCGATTAACAAGTAAGTATTTGGCATTTGCAAAGCATAGTAAGGAATAGCCAGAGAGTTATCACTTTAAATAAAGATGACCAGCTTGAACATCTGTTGTAATATATGAAAACTAAGAATCCTTGTTTTTATGCAAACCTTCGCAAGACATATGTAAGAATATTTAGCAGTGCACAAAAGGTTAATTTAGCATCTTTAGTGAAAAAAACGAATAAAAAATAAAAAAAATAAAACGACATTTGTGTTCAGTAGTTACTTATCTAAACACACACTCCTGCATTGCTTCCTCATACCCTGATAATGTCAGCTCAGAAACTATCCCTGTAGAATAAGATCTCTTTGCCCATAGGCAGTGCTGGAGTCATTCAAGTGCAGGGTCCTGTAACGCTGAGCATTCCAGCACTGCTCCGACTCTATATTGTGTCCACTGAGACCATTCAAGCAACAAAAGAAGTACCCAAGGGCTGCATGTGGCCTGTACCTACCAGTGTAACTAAAAATCATACATTCAATTTTTTGGTTTGGATTGAGTGGGGGAGGGTTAGAATAACCGCCAGATATTTATTGTTGTCTATAGGCCACATTTCAACAGAAAAGACATGTGAGACATGTTGTAATGAGAAAATCGCAGTTGTTTGTCTTACCATTTCATAGATTCAATAAATATACATATTTTTGGTTGATGAAGTAATAGAATAAGCCAAAAACCAGGAGACACACAAAATGCTTTACCCTGCAATAAATACTATAAATTTTGCAGCTGAAGAGGACCAGTTGTGGAAACATTATGTGTGGCACTATACCAGTGTCTGATCACAAGAATACACCCCCAAATTTGAGGTACAAAACAAGGTAGAAAAAAAATACCAAAGCTGCAGCTGAGGCCTAGCCGAGGATACTTTATGCATGACAGTACTCAAACACTAGAATACACTTTGAGGCCTCATGCACACTGGACGTTTTTGTATGTTTTTACAGCAGCTGTTTTTGGCTTCAGACTTTTTTTCTATAGTCAATAAACTCCCCATCATGTTATCCTATGTGTCCATGCACACATAGGCTGTTATCAGCAGTTTTTGGCTGGGGTGTTTTTTGGCTTAAAAAACAAACAAAAAACAAGTGGGTTCTGAGAGGAGTTTGTCAGCTGTTTTCAGCTGTAAAAATGCTTTAACGTTAAAAAAATGCTGAAAAACACTCAAATACGCGGCTCACCAGTGTTTGACATTGTTGATCCATTGGAAAAAAAATGCTACTGCTGTTTTTGTAATGTTATTTTAACATCCAGTGTGCATGGGGCCTGAATCACAAGACAGGGTTGGCCCTGCAGAAAAAAAAAATATTAGCTCACATTGATTCTTATCTGCCCATTGTGCTTAATGCCCTTTCTGACAGCACACTGGCCACAGTTCAGGCCAATTGCATGCTGGGAAACCTCTGGCCTCTAGCTTATTTTGCCACTGAATCTTGGCCAGGCAAACACTCACTTGATATGACCATCTGATGGGGTCCATACTCTTCTGGACTGTAGCAGGACATCGTGGAAGCCAGGTTACCTAGAGCTGCTACACAACCAGGCTGAAGACATGTGCCAGGCTCATATGCAAACTTTCTCTGAAAGGGAGGCTAGCAGGTTGGTATCTTTTGCACACACAGCCTTTCCTGGCACAAGACTGCATTGGGTCAGTCACCTCTCAGTCTGCCTCTGATAAGTTGACAGACTATTTGATCCAGTGTGACTTCTGTCTCCAAGGAATACCATCTGCAAACAGTATGGCAGAATTTTGCCTGGGCCATTGAGTATTCTCTTGTTCTCTTGGCTGGATCAGGTGGTCCTGACTAAAGATGAACTTTTGGTATAAACAGAACTCATGTTCAGTCTGAATTTTTATTTTTTAGGAGTCCAGTGAATTGCCAAACAAAATATATGTTTGACTAAGCAGACCCTCCAGCTGCAGTGGGAAGTGAAACAAGCTGAAATGAAAAGCTTACCACTTACGCAGGTTGTTTGGTAAATGGCATGGTATCTTAACAACCAGTGAGGCATTGCATCCAACCCCAATTCAGGTGTTGGCCATAGAAAAAATCCCTGAAAGATCTGGTCTGAACAAAAAAACAGCACAAGGTCAGATTTCAAGGGAAAAAATGATTTAAAAAAAAAATAGTAAAAAAGGTGGGGTTTACATCTAAAATCCATACAAGACTCTTGTCTGATCACGCAGGCTGGCTATCAAAGAAAGGCGGAGGGGCAAGCAGCACCAAATATAGGAACCCCAACGTGGAATAGTAAGGTTCACAAAAAAAATTATATAATTAGTAAATACAGACACCACACATTTTGAAAATTCGTTGATTTTAAATAAAAAGACAAAGATGTCCGACAATTTTAATCATGTTGTCAAGTCCTCGCCAATCATGATAAACCACACCTGCTAACACCCCCAAAAGAAAAATACATGACCTCTCTGTCAAATCTGATCTCATCAACTGTTTGCTGTAAATAGCAGCTGCAGAGGAGTGGAAACAAAGTGGCAAGGGATCCCAGGTGACATCGTTGACCAAATTTGGTCATGTGGATTAACTACTAGCCGACCGCCCACCGTCATATTACTGCGGGACGGTGGCACTGCTGGGCGAGAGCCCGTAGCTATACTTCCGCTCCTGTCAGCGGGGGAAACGCTAATCTTATGTTCATACAATGTATGAACAATGTATGAACAGAAGATCAGTGATTTCCCCTAGTGAGGCCACCCCCCATACAGTTAGAACACACCCAGGAACACACTTAACCCCTTCCCTGCCCCCTAGTGTTAACCCCTTCACTGCCAATGGCATTTTTATAGTAATACAATGCATTTTTATAGCATTGATCGCTATAAAAATGCCAATGGCCCCAAAAATGTGTCAAAAGTGTCCGAAGTGCCCGCCATAATGTCGCAGTACTGAAAAAAAAATGCTGATCACCGCCATTACTAGTAAAAAAAAAATAATAAAAATGCCATAAAACGACCCCCTATTTTGTAAACGCTATAACTTTTGTGCAAGCCAATCAGTAAACGCTTATTGCGATTTTTTTTAACGAAAAATAGGTAGAAGAATACGTATCGGCCTAAACTGACGAAAAAAATGTTTTTTTTATATATTTTTGGGGGATATTTATTATAGCAAAAAGTAAAAAACATTGAATTTTTTTCAAAATTGTCAATCTATTTTTGTGTATAGCGCAAAAAATAAAAACCGCAGAGATGATCAAATACCACCAAAAGAAAGCTCTATTTGTGGGGAAAAAAGGACACCTATTTTGTTTGGGAGCCACGTCGCACGATCGCACAATTGTCAGTTAAAGCGACGCAGTGCCGAATCACAAAAAGTGCTCTGGTCATTGGACAGCAATATGGTCCGGGGCTAAAGTGGTTAATGATAAACAATGCTACCTAGTATACCCTGCCTCTTTGTTTACATTTGTCTGTCACCTAGATATCTGTTATTAACAGTATGCAATCATCTGTAGCCGAACGTGTCAGTGGTTAGCATGTGTTTTCTTTTGGCAGGTGACATTTATTATGGTTGATGAGGATCTGCAATGCTGGAAAACATAACTGATGATAGGTTGTTTGTGTTTTTTTATTTTTTTATAACAGACTTGTTAAAGTGTGCAGTATCTTTATTATTGCTTACATATTTTTAGAAATAAGTAGGGATACTATGTATGCATATCTGTATCTATACCTGCCCCCCCCATATTTTTAATATAATTATGATGATTTAATCTAGATTCAGGATTCTTTTCATTTTTTGTCTTGTTTTATTTTATTTTAATCTCATTTTGTTGTAACTCCTCATTTTCCTTTTTACTCTTTTTTCGTTTTGTTTTCTTTTTGTTCTGTGAAAGTTGTAATTGATTTGGTTCTGGCATTTTTGTGTTCCTCATAACTGAGGTCCTCCAGCCCACCTATTGGTTTTGTTGCCCTTCTTTGTACTCTCTAATTCCAGCATGTCCCTCTTGAGGCCTGTTGACCAGAACTGGATGGCATACTCAATATGTGGTGCAAGATATTATTCTACTTGCCTTGTTTGCTGCAGCTTGGTATTCCATGCTATTGCTGAGTCTGTCATCAACTAGGACCCCCACATAATTTTCCATCCTTGATTCTCCCAAAGGTTCTCCTTCTAGTGTGCAGCATGCATTTATATTTTTAGCCCATCACTTTACATTTCCCTATATTTAACCATATTTGGCATTTATTTGCAATTTAACAGCAATAATGGCAATGGACAAGAAAAAGCAAAGCCGCGCCACTAAAATAAAATTAAACTAATTAACCTTATGACATTGGAAGCAGTTGAGAAACAATCCTGTGGCATATAGGTGATAAACACAATTTTATTTTTGGGGTGAGATCAGAAAGTCTATGATGAAAAGTTCAATATCAATCTCTCCCCAAATACATCACATGCAGGGACATCAATTACAACACCACCACAGTGACAGATGATAACTTGAAAGTGATCCCTTCACCAATAATGAAATGGCCGCTTACCAGAAGGCAATCCCAGTAAAACGATCGGGTATAGCCCAGCCGCGGCCTTTAGATCCAGGGAATGTAGTATGGAAAGGATTTCCCACAGATAAGTAGCAGGCAAAAACTCTCGATCCAATAGATAAATAGCAGGCACAACTCACGATCATCCGCGGAAACAAATAAAGGAGAGGATGCACCATAGTGTAATTCATAAATGTACTACTCGCCTCTATATCCTCTGTGTATCACACGACAGCTGCTGCCCTGAATGATTAAAAACAGATAAAAATCAATCATATAATGTACCTACAGTTTCAGTTTTGTTTTTACATGCTGTTCCTGTCTCTCTGATGTACAGAGCCACAGAGTCAATAGAGGGCACTGATGGTTTGGAAAACGAAAGTGATTGGTGATGAGGGGTTTTAGACACACAGTAATCACACCTCCTTGATTAGTGACCACAGAGAGAAAGCTCCCAGTACTGTGGTGATCAGGAAACAGACAACCAGGAAGTGTGGAGATCAGAGAAGAATTACAGCAACTTGAGAGCAAAAACGAACAATGAGGACATGAAAACAGCACTGCATTAAGGTAAAGGAAGCTGTTAAGATAAAAAAAAATCCTTTACAAACCCTTTAAGGGCTCACGGGCGCTGCCACATCTCTCCAGCCACCCCCTCTGTGTATACTTGATAGATTCATGCATTGCATGAATCCATCCATGGGAGCTGTAGCCACCCCCTATTTAGGAATCCGGACCCTTTCTGGATGCCAGGCGTCTGAATTTCAGTGGTGTTTTTTTTAAGCACCTGATTAGAGCCATAGGCTCTAATAGACTTAAAAAAGGTGAACCTTGAGTGCAAACTATTGCACTTGCAGTCCACCCAGGTACTGTATGTTAGCAAATTAATATTTGCTTTTCTAACACAGAACCAAATGTAAGCCAATCAAGATGCTCAGCAGAGTGAATGTATATTATGGGCACCAAGATACAATTGATGGGCACAATTGGCTGCATTTTCTGGGCACAGTGGCTGCAATTGATGGGCACAGTTGGCTGCAATTGCTGGGCACAGTGGCTGCATATTATGGACACAGAGGCTGCAATTGATGGGGCACAGTGGCTGCATATTATTGGCACAGAGGCTGCAATTGATGAGGCACAGTTGGCTTCATTTTCTGGGCATAATGACTGCATATTATGGGCACCGAGGCTGCAATTGATGGGCACAGTTGGCTGCATGTGCTAGGCACAGTGGCTGCATTTGCTGGGCACAGTGGCTGTAATTGATGGGCACAGTTGGCTGCATTTTCTGGGCACAGTGGCTGCAAATTATGAGCACAGAGGCTGCAATTGATGGGCACAGTTGGTTGCATTTTCTGAGCACAGTGGCTGCATATTATGGACACAGAGGCTGCAATTGATGGGGCACAGTGGCTGCATATTATTGGCACAGAGGCTGTAATTGATGGGGCACAGTTGGCTTAATTTACTGGGCATAGTGACTGCATATTATGGGCACCGAGGCTGCAATTGATGGGCACAGTTGGCTGCATGTGCTGGGCACAGTGGCTGCAATTGATGGGCACAGTTGGCTGCATATTATGGGCACAGTTGGCTGCATTTGCTGGGCACAGTGGCTGTAATTGATGGGCACAGTTGGCTGCATTTGCTGGGCACAGTGACTGCATATTATGAGCACAGAGGCTGAAATTGATGGAGCACAGTTGGCTGCATATGATGGGCACAGAGGCTGCATATGATGGGCACAGTTGGCTGCATAGACAGAAGAACATAATAAACACTGGCTGTATTGGGACATGTTTTACTTTTCTGATAAATATTTATCTTATTCTTAACTCAGATTTCTCCCTTTTAGAGCCTGACTCATGATGCCATTAACCCCACCATAAAAATGATTAAAAACAGATAAAAATCATTCATATAATGTGCCTCTAGTTTCACTTTCGTTTTTGCATCTAGCTTAGTTTTTGCATGTAATTTAATGCCTCTGTGCTGGACAGTACCATAGAGAGTGATGGTTAGGAAAACAAAACTAGAATCTCCCAGTACTGTGGTAATCAGGAAACAGACAACCAGGAAGTGTCCAGAACAGAGCAGAATTACAGCAACATCAGAGCAAAATGAACAATGAGGACATGAAACCAGGACTGCAGTAAGGTAAAGGAAGCTATTTAGCTAAAAAAAATCCTTTAGTCACCCTTTAAAATGAAAAAAACAACAACATAATTGTCATGAAGTTTTAGAAAATTCTGACCATACTCCATGGCACAAAAAAAAAAGAAGCTAAACAGCACTTTATATGGCTATCTATAAATACTGGTATTTAGCTACAGTTTGCAATCTATATTATTCTGAGATCACATTTATTTAATCATGTATATACATTTTATCATTATCTGGCATTGTGCATAACTATTACTATTTGATAGGCTTTTATCAATAAAATAATGGAGGCATGAATGATCTACACTGATGGTCTTTAAATCACAACCAAAGCAAGCTTTTAATAAGAAGCTTCACATTTTCACCTTTGACACGTTCTTTATAAATTGGTCTTTTAATTTGTTATGAATCACTAACTTTGTGCTTGACACACAAAGATAACAGCATTAGCATCTCATACAGATGGATCTGTCAAAAAAACCCTTGGGCAATTTATTTTCACAGTTTAAAAAGAAATAGCACTGAAAGTTTGGTCAAAGTACAAGAGTTAATCTGTGAAGTTGCAGCTAATGGTGCTCAGCATGTACCACATGTAACAAACTGTAATAGGTAGATTGTTTCAATTGAAGTGGTTTACATGCATCAATATGCTCTGCTTTGTATTTTGTAATATCTGCAATTTGAAAAAGCAGGAAGAGATATGCAATTATTTTGCAGTTACAGTAGCAATTGTGGATATACCAGTACCCAATTACTCACTCGGTCTGAAAACCAGCAGTTACCAGCTACAGAAATAACTGCAGGTACTGCTATATGACTCAAAAAGACCATTTAAATGCACACAAGCAGCAAATACACCATTTTCTTTATGTGTGATTGTGTGGATAGCTAAAGCAAAAGAAGGGGATACTACATACTCTATTCTGCTGGTAATTAGGACTTTACTGTATGTGACTCTTGATATAAGGGGCACTTTACAAACTGAAACTGAGCATTCTTTGTGGATAATGCTGACACTCAAGATTTACAATAAACATTAAAACTAAGATTCTAGTGTTCATAACTAGAATATGCGTGTTTTTTTTTGTTTTGTTTTTTAACTCACCAGCAATCCTTCATACCTTCGCATTCATGTGGCTGTTCTCAACAATAAAATCAACAATTCCTATTTCTGTTTCTGCTTTCAAAAATTGGACTTGTGTTGTCTGCTGATGCTTTCTAGCTTATCTTTTCTACGGTGTCTGCTAAATGCTCAATTGATGCAGTAATCTGCAGCAAATTTTTATGGGCTCTCTATATCTTAGAGCAGAGATATTATAATGGACAACAGACCCGCAGATCATCCCTCTAATAAGAAAACAGCAGTTAAATCATTAGTTGCAGGGTGGCCACAAAAATGGCTTCTCTTAAATTGTATGTAAACTCTAAGGCCGTGTACACACCATGAAATAAATCTGATCAAATCGGTCTGACAGACCGTTTAGATCGAATTTGTCTGCTGGGATAGATTGGTTGCCACGTCACCATCACCAGGAAGTAAAACACTTCCGCACATGCGTCAAATCCATTCGACGCATGTGCGGACAGATATGTCTGCTGGTTAGCGTACTAACCAGCAGACATGTCGGACGGATAGGTTCCCAGCAGACAGATTTTAAAGCATGCTTTAAAATCTGTCTGCTGGAAAAATCTGTCTGTCCGCCCGTACACACAATCGAATCTGTCTGCTGAAACGGTCCGTCGGACCGTTTTCAGCAGATAGATTCGATCGTGTGTACGCGGCCTAACAATTAACTTTATTACTTTCTCCCTTTTGGTCTCTTTAATACCATGAAAGCCTTTTGTTAAACTTGTTCAAGTAATGCTATAAAAATAATTGTTGATCCTGCCAAAACTCCACTGAGCTTGCTATGAAGATTACACTCTCAGCCACCACCATGTGCAGAGATTTTACTGCTCTAATGCCACGTACACACGATCATTTTTTGGGTTGTAAAAAATTATGTTTTTCAGGCTCTAGAAAAAACAAAGTTTTTTTTTCAACTTGATCATTACAATGGTCTTGCCTACACACGACCGTAAAAAAAAAAATGCTCTAGCAAAGCGCGGTGATGTACAACACATACGACGGCACTATAAAGGGGAAGTTCCATTCGCATGACGCCACCCTTTGGGCTGCTTTAGCTGATTTCCCGTTAGTAAAAGACGAATTGCGCTTTTCTGTCTGTTACAGCGTGATGAATGTGCTTACTCCATTACGAACGGTAGTTTTACCAGAACGAGCACTCCCATCTCATAACTTGCTTCTGAGCATGTGCAAATTTTTCACGTCGTTAAGGCCCACACACGACCATTTTTTACAACCCGAAAAACGACAACGTTAAAAACGTTGCATGTTCGAATTTTTTCTTTGCCCATTTTCTAGAACCCGAAAAATGCTCTGAAGCCCACGCATGATCATTTTTAATGACAAAAAAAAAACATAATTTTTTGGAACCCGAAAAATGATCGTGTGTACGCGGCATATGACAAAAATCTTTGCATTAAAGTGATCGGTGATGGAGAAGTTTAACTAAAATGAACCCTTTACACACACACCACACATTTTAACAGAAACATGCATCATTCACAACATCTTCTGAAATTCTGACCTTTTAAAAAATATATATATATCACTTACTGCAAGGTATAGACACAAATGTAACAATTTACAATAGAGATGTTTTAAAAAAAAATACTAAATTTCTGATCACACCTTTAAAAGATTCAGCTTAACAATTTTAAAAGAAGAACAGTGATGGCTGCCTAATTCTGAGGCAGGATGTCATTTGGAGGAAGCATGCAGAGGATGGAGGGAACAGCTACTCTATTGATAGATATTGTTATACTGTAAATAGATGACACTGCTCCATGGATGCAGTCCACTATAATCCTCAGACCTGCTCGACAGGACTCTGGGTCTTAGAAGTCTAGGCTTTTTTCACACATGTGCTATGAACAGTACCATAGTATTTTCTAGCCTCGGTCTGCAGCCTATACAGCATGATAAAGCTACTGTACCAGTCAGTTTGGCACTGCATGCATGAGGAGAGATTTGACCGTTTACCAAAGCTGGTGAGAGCAGCATGGATCAGCACAAAAGGTGAGCCAAGCTCACACATGCCTGGAGCTTCACTGCACTGGGACTGAGTCTGTGGCTGCACCCTAGGTGGTAGTACGTCCTAGGTGGCTGCCTAGTTTGCTTTGTTGTAACAGCAGTCCTGAGCTTAGAGGCTGCATTTCCAAGAGTGTAGGGGATCTGATGGAAATTCAATCTTCCCACCTCTGAAAAGTTCAGGCTTTCTTCAATCTCATACTCCTCCCACACCTAATACACAAACTAAAATCTGGAACTTCCTACATCACCCTCTCCATCTGGTAGTGGCATATCTTACTTCTATAACATCATTCAAAGAAAATTTGAATTTACAAAATTTGCTCCTACACAACACTGTGATAGATGTGAAATGAAATGAATATTTTTGTGTTATGAATAAGAGCCACTCAGAGATTACCTTGTAAAAGTTACCATTTGAAATGAAGTGTGTATATTCCTTGAAAATATATGTCCAGATATTGTTCTGAAGATGCGACTACACATCTGTTTGAAATGAAGAATCCACTATGTGTTAACGAAGATTATGAACGAGCATTGGAAATACAAAGGAGAGCTTTTTGTTCAAAAGCCATTTCCTCTCCATTTTACCCTCATGCTACAAATGTGTCCGTCCCATCCCCCATCTGTGAAGAAAATTTGCAAGAGAAAGGCAAAACCCCCCCCCCCAACTTCCTGTCTGCAATCATTGAAGGAATTTTTGGTCAAGAGAAGCTGTGTTGGACTGTTCCATGTTATACGTCAGACCCTTGGAAACTGAATAAGGTTTTGTGTGGGAAACCCCTTATAAGAAACTTTAAACAAAGGAACGAGACATGTGCTCTTAGGGGGGGCGTGGATGAGGGAGTATGTGGGGTGTGTCAGTGGTTGGATGGGAGGGAACTGGGTGTGTTTTTATTATGTGAGGGTGTGTATCTGTATCATGTCAACCAATGAGAAGATTTTGTATTGTTTAATAAAACAGAAGCTGGCTGGGCTCCAGCCATTCATTTCTTTTTTTTCCCTCCACTGAGAACCATCCTGGTTTTTTTCTTTATTGCAGTAGGACAATGCTAGCCTCCCCTGAGTTTGTCAGGAGATTAATAATTAACTAGAAAAGGTACAATTTCTGGGGAAATTGTGTGACGTGTTCTTGCCTTCACCAATACTCCAGACTGGAGACGGTGCCCCTGGAGATGTAAATGTGATCCAACAATGTGTCTATCCATTTCGATCCATTGCCCCATCAAAAACTGCTTCATCAAAAACTACCCCATCAAAACTGCGCCATCCTATTTGCCCCATCAAAAACGGGTTGCTATGGACGGGTTGCTATGGAGGGGTTGCTATGGAGGGGTTGCTATGGTCTGGTTGCTATGGTCTGGTTGCTATGGACTGGTTGCTATGGTCGGGTTGCTATGGTCGGGTTGCTATGGACGGGTTGCTATGGACGGGTTGCTATGGGCGGGTTGCTATGGACAGTTGCTATTGACTGGTTGCTATGGACAGTTGCTATAGTCTGGTTGCTATGGTCTGGTTGCTATGGAGTGGTTACTATGGACTGGTTGCTATGGACTGGTTGCTATGGACGGTTGCTATGGAGTGGTTGCTATGGACGGGTTGCTATGGAGTGGTTGCTATGGAGTGGTTGCTATGGAGTGGTTGCTATGGAGTGGTTGCTATGGAGGGTTGCTATGGTCTGGTTGCTATGGATGGTTTCTATGGACTGGATGCTATGGATGGTTTCTATATGCAGAGTATGCAGAAGTTACACAGAGCCAAATACAGGCATACCCCGCTTTTAAGTACACACTAGGGTTTATTTACTAATGCTGGAAATCGCAATATCAGGCTCACTTCTGCAGAAAAAACAATAAGCTTCTAACCCCAGCTTGTTCAGTTAAGCCTGGTAATAAAACCTGGAAGCTCATTGGTTTGTGTGCAGAAGTGAGCCTTATATTGCGCTTTCCAGCTTTAGTAAATAAACCCCATTGTTTACTTAAAAGTGGGATATGCCTGAAAAACAGAGCCATATCACCTCACAGCTGTGTGGGAGGAGCTATAGAAAGCCCCTCAGCTGTGTGTGAGGAGACATCGTCTCCTAGGAAACCAATGTAAACACATGCAGGCAGCCACTCAGATTCTGGCTTGTTTTTTACTGTGCTTCTTCAAATGATTGTATTTTAAAAACTATAAATCGCACAGCGAATATCTTTATATTTTACGAATCACAAGACCCAGACCTTCAACCTGATGTATAGTATGTCTCTAAAATATTAAATTTGAAGGCACAGTCGCAGTTTACAAATTGCCTTGCAATATTCAGTTTTCAATTTTCTTTCCTCCATTGACTTTCATTGAAATGATGGATGGCGTGTGTTGCAAACAAATGTCTGTATCTTGAAAACCATTTGACCGATCGCTTAGTCGTCAACACGTGTAGTGTCAGCAGGGACAGCTGAACATTTTGATATAAGATTTGTGTAGGTCGGCTTGAAAATGAGGGAGTGGTCGCAGTTTACAAATCATGTAATGATTTTTCCGTTTTTGCCATTCTGTGCTCTAGCTCTCACCATTCATTCCTATGGGAAAATTTCGCCGCAAATATGACGATATTTCGCGAACGATTTGGCGAAACGTTCCACAAAGTAATAGCCCACTATTCGGGAACAAGCCGCTCGATTTGATATATTACTCGTCTATGTAGCGTAAAAACTGTGGGAGGAGTTAGGGTGGTAAATTTGGCTATAAAAATAATAATAATATATATGTGAGAGAATAGTAAGTGCTCTTGCTATGCAAGACCACTTAATTAATCAAAGAGTTTTAGTAGTTCTATTTCAACACTAGGAAAAGTATTTAGACAAAACTTTCACACCCTGCCAATAGCTCAAAGCCTTCACTTCCATATACCATGCTTCAAATTGTGTGAGCCATTGTGAATTGGCGTAAAAAATTATGCTTCGATGGTACTATACCTCATACTATGGTCATTCAAATCTCTGTTGAGTTGCTGGTGGAATGTCTTTCAACTTATCTCTGAGCTCACTGGAGTCCTGGTTTGGCCCAAACCTACTTACTGTAGGCCTTACTAAA
Source organism: Rana kukunoris (assembly GCA_029574335.1). Classification (NCBI taxonomy): domain Eukaryota; kingdom Metazoa; phylum Chordata; class Amphibia; order Anura; family Ranidae; genus Rana; species Rana kukunoris. The sequence goes on along the minus strand of CM056050.1, from coordinate 229,057,114 downwards.
TCTGAGAATTAAAAACTTCCTGCCCAACTACCGTAATATGGTTACCCATATTGTTCTTGCTACCAGAACTGCTATAGTAAGAAATTTGAGATCACAGTTGGCATCTAATCCATCTGAAGCAGTCATGCTGGTTAAAAATAAGTATCTATATGAGAGTTCATTGTCATACAGAACCATGCTATGTTAGATAAACAATGGCAATCTTGGCGCGTCTGGTGCAACCTCTCAAAGGCTATTTTAGACTGTATATTCTCCATGCTCCTTAGTAATCTAGTGAAGCCTTTTGAATTTTCAGTGACATATCTCCTTATTATTACGCTAATGGAAAACCTCTGTGCATCCTGTTTAACCTCCTGTTTAATATATTTTGTATTTTGAGCCCAAGGATCCTTAAGAATTAATGAGCCCAAGAAATCCTTAAAGTGGATGTAAACCCATTCTTTTTTTTATGTCACAATGTACAGTATAAGATTTCCTACCATCTGTGCCCAGTATAAGATTTCCTATCATCTGTGCCCAGTCTTGCCACACAGAGTTAATCCAGCTCTGAGCAATCCTCTTTTATTGTTCAGTGAAATAAAACGGACTTACAGAGGAAAACCTTAGTCAGTTCCGCCCCCTTGCTGTGAGTGACAGGTTATTTACATATCTCATGCACTAGCCTGGAGACAGGCATTATTTTTTAATTCCCACCCCTACTCCTTTTCTGAAGTCATGTGGTTACTTTTCTGGATTTTGAGTGGATGTTAGTGACCATAGCAACATTTAGTGTACGGAATACACAAGAGAAAATGCATGTTGACAAGGGGAGTGTAGAGGTGGGTGGGGAGTCTACTGACATCACAATTCCACCCACAGATTGCCAGACAACAGATCCACCCACAGAATCTGCAGTTTTTACGTTCTTATAACAGACAGAGGGGAAACATTTGACAGGTAAGGACACATGCAGGAGGCATGTATATTCTTATAGATCAGCACTATGGTAGTAGTTTAGAAAGGATGAGAGTGGGTTTACATCCACTTTAAGACCAATGCTTAGCAGACAGAAAATCTACAAATAAAAACAGTGGGCCTAACAATACACCATATATTACTTCCTTTAATTCTCAAGATTCTTTCAGTGCAATTTCAAGTGCCCTTTGCACTTGTAGTTTGCACTTGTAGTGCAAAGTGGATTTTCCTTTTCGTAAATAACCCCCATTGTGTTTCACCTTTAAAGTACTGGAGCACTGAACTGGGAGGAAAAATTTGAGGCTGAACACAGGATTTTCACTGCAATAAACATTAGCAATTTGGCAACTGAGTTACAGCCAGTGTTGCTCACGAATATTCGCATTGCGAATATTCGCTACGAATATTGCATATTCGAGTATTCGCGAATATCTCGAATATCGCGGCGAATATTCGCTATTTCGAATATTTGTATTTTTCAAATTTCGCAAAAAATTCGCAAAAAATTCGCAATAGCGAAATTTCGCAATTTTTTTTTTTTTTATAAAATATCACGAATATTCGATATTTACGAATATTCGCGACCGCATATGTGAAATTTCGCTTTTTTTTTTTATAAAATATACCGAATATTCGTAAATATCGAATATTCGTGATATTTTATAAAAAAAAAAAAAAAAACGTGAAATTTCGCATTAGCGAAAATTCGCATTGGCAAAAAATCGCATTGGCGAAAATTCGCAATTTTTTATTTTTTTTTATATCACGAATATTCGATATTAACGAATATTCGCGAATATTCTTCGAAATATTCGCGAAATATCGCGAAATCGAATATGGCGTATTCCGCTCATCACTAGTTACAGCTAAGGAAATATTGCATTGCACTGGAATAGGCTACAAACCTTAAGGTACCATGCAAAATGTACCCTGCTCAAAACATTAGAAATATGAAGGCTAAGGTCTTGCTGTGTAAACATTGTGTGGCACCTCTACAGTGCACAGTATTAGGCCAGGATTGGTGGCAGGAGCTCAAAATCTAGTGATGGTGGTAAGCATATTTTTTTTTTTTTTGGTGGCAGATGACAATTAAAAGTTTAATTTGTAGCATCACTTGCAAAGGTTTTTATTCATTGGTAATCCAAGACTGGTTCATTATTAGTGATGAGCGGAATAGGCCATATTCGATTTTGCGATATTTTGCGAATATTTCAAAGAATATTCGCGAATATTCGTTGATATCGAATATTCGTTATATTTTATAAAAAAAAAAAAATTGCGAAATTTCGCCAATGCGAAATTTCGCTATTTTTTTTGTATGACTTTTAATATCAAATATTCGCTATATTTTATATAAAAAAAAAAAATTGCAAAATTTCGCTAGTGCGAATGCGAAAATGATTGCGAATTTGATTGCGAAATTTGAAAAAATACGAATATTCGAAATAGCGAATATTCGCCGCGATATTCGAGTTATTCGCGAATACTCGAATATGCAATATTCGTAGCGAATATTCGCAATGCGAATATTCGTGAGCAACACTATTCATTATAATGAAAGCAAACTTTGTCTACAGATATAGAAATATTCTAGAGCAATCACTAATTAATAACAAAAAGAGAAAAAGCATCTGCATCTAAATCCCTCAATAAGTAAGAGTTAGAAATATTTCCCAAAACGGGATGTGGTTTAGGGATTCTTACGGATGCATCATGGATAGCAAATGAGTATAATTGTGAATCTAATCAAACCCCAAAACAACTGAGTCATGAAAACATTCAATGTTTTGTAGAAAAGTAAAAAAGATTTATTAATACATATAGGACACATATATTTACTGTATACAAATACTAAAAACATTCATAGTTGAAGAAGGAGTGTTATATATGCAGTAAACTGCCAACCATCTTCTTCATTCCAATCGTGTTACAAGTTCGACTAGTTTCGCCGTATATGGGCTTCATCGGGAACCCACGGTGGAATATATTCTATATAAATGAAAAGTGTACAATGAAATGACATACCAAAAAAATGAAAAAATCTATAGACAATAAGAGATATGAATCATCTTAAGTTACTAACAGAGATCATAACTGATAATACCCTTAGTTGTAACAAGTGCTAAATAATAAAGGGTTGGTGCAAATACTGTGGACCAGGAAAGGGTGCATACCTTGAATAGGTGGGAGGAGGACCATGAAGAGAGGCACCCGCAATGGCGTAATCTCAAAAAATAGAGAGAGAAGCGCCAATCTAGCGGGATGGATTGTAGTGCCCGGATGGGGGTCAATCAGCAGGTGTGTTCCTACATATAGGCCTAATGGAAGGAGAGTGTATTATACCATATAGAATAACATGATTAAATTCGCACACAGCACTGGTAAATTGGTGTAGGGTAGAGTTACACACTAGTAAGGGTTTGATTAGATTCACAATTATACTCATTTGCTATCCATGATGCATCCGTAAGAATCCCTAAACCACATCCCGTTTTGGGAAATATTTCAAACTTGTCTACAGGTGGACTTGCCTCTTCGAAAACATCCTGCAATGCTGAAGGCTCCTTTCAAGGGGCCAACATGTTAGTGCTGTTTTTCACATACAAAATTGCCAGGCTGAAGTTAGTATGGACAGCTTAAAACCAGTGTGACTCCTGTCATTGAGACATCCAATCTGCAACACAGCATGGCAGCATTTATCCTAGCAAGTTGTACATGTTCTGGGGTGCTTGGGAAGAACTGTTGGTTCTGAGGAGCCAGAGGATGAGGCCAGTGAGGAAAAGCGGTACACGTGACTGTGTTGTCACCACTGGACAAGTTTCAGTGGTGTGCCTCATTCCAGCTACTAAAATGCTGACCCAGTGTGCTATGAAGGTTAGGTAGCAACCCTTCCCATGCTTATTGGACCATATGTCATTAGCCTTGTGTACCCTATGTTCAATGACACAGGTGCATTCCATTTCATGTGCTGGTAGAGAAAAGTTTTACCAAGCTGGCATTAAGCTGTTAGGCATGAAGGAGATTTCTTTAAAACACACAAAACACACAAACAAAGTATTAACTCTGTGACTCTCACAATTTTAAATTATACTTCCCTCCTACTGCTTTGAGACAGAGAGTGTAAATATATTATTGTGGTTTTTAAGCAAAAAATATCATCCAAGTTTTAGAGCCATTTTAGGCTAACCATTCAGTGTAGACTGAACAAGAGAAGTCAATTGAATTATCCATACATCATGCTTAACAGCATGAATGAAATAATCCAATCTGCTGGTTACTGTATTTGGGTAGCAGTGGCGGCTGGTGCTCAAAATTTTTGGGGGGGCGCAAACGAAAAAAAAAATATTGCAGCCTCACTGTGCCCATCACATGCAGCCACTGTGCCATGCCACCAAATGTAGCCACTGTGCCATGCCACCAAATGCAGCCACTGTGCCATCAATTGTCACCACTGTGCCATGCCATCAAATGCAGCCACTGTGCCATCAATTGTCACCACTGTGCCATGCCATCAAATGCAGCTACTGTGCCCATCAATTGTCACCAATGTGCCATGCCATCATATGCAGTCACTGTGCCATCAATTGTCACCAATGTGCTATGCCATCATTTGCAGTCACTGTGCCATCAATTGTCACCACTTGTGTCACTAATTGTGCCATGCCATCAAACGCCACCACTGTGCCATCAATTGTCACCAATGTGCCATGCCATCAAAAGCAGCTACTGTGCCCATCAATTGTCACCACTGTGCCATGCCATCAAACGCAGTCACTGTGCCATCAATTGTCACCTCTCTGCCATGCCATCAAATGCAGTCACTGTGCCATCAATTGTCACCTCTCTGCCATGCCATCATATTCAGTCACTGTGCCATCAATTGTCACCACTGTGCCCGGCCTGTGCTCATTGTTGCCTCTGTGCCCCATGATGCCACTGTGCCCCATGCTTCTACTGTGCCCCATGCTGCCACTGTGCCCCATGCTGCCACTGTGCCCCATGCTGCCACTGTGCCCCATGCTGCCACTGTGCCCCATGCTGCCCCTTTCCCTGTAAAAAAATCACTTACCTGACGCTTCCATGTCCTCCCTCGATGTCTTCTGCCGCCCTGAAGAAGCTTCAGCCAATCAGGTTCCTGAAAACCAGAATCCGGGAACCTGATTGGCTGAAACGGCTGTCAGTCTAATGCAAGGACCGCAGATTGTCTGCGCTCCGAGCATAGACTTCCGAGAGCCGGAGGGCGGGACTGGAAAAGCCTATCAGAGCCACTGGCTTTGATAGGCAGTTCCCCTCAGCCAACCAGCTGTCGCTATTCGGGTAACCGGCGTCCCATGTCCGGTTATACGAATAGACCAGGCAGCTGGCAACAGTAACACACGTCCAATGCATAGCATTGAACGTGTGTTACTTGCGAGAGGGGGTGGCGCTGCAGCGCCCTCTATAGACGGCCGCCAGAACTTCGGCTAAAATGTCAAAATGACATTTTAGCCGAATAAAAGTTCTTAAAGGGCCCGTTTTTTTTTTTTTTTTTAATTCTTTTTTTTTTTTTTGACTGCGGGAGGGGGGCGGCGCCCGTGCGCCCATATGGGCGGGCCGCCACTGTTGGGTAGCAAAACATTTCCATCTGACTCAGTCAATTTTCAGATTGTCCTTTGTCAAGCCAGGAAGTGCCAACAGGGCCAACCATGGCTCAAATTTATGCATGAACTTTAGCAGGAATTAGGCAAAATGTAAATCATGTATGGCTAGCTTTGAAGCGGTATTAAACTCAAAACCAAAAAAGTATTGTATTGCAATTTATCAATCATTACATGTGGTGGCTGCACCCATTTTATTTTCTTTGGCTATTATCTATCTGTTTTTACCTGGTGATATTGTCAGCAACACACCTCCAGTATTAGTGATATGAAACCTTTATAAAGCATTTAACAGTAATAAACAATGAAATATGTCAATACATATCTTGTCTTGTTTGATTCTGTTACCAGTAGGAAAACGTTAGTTCAGAACAAGGCCCCTAGAACATACAATGCAGGAACAGGTAATACTAGTGTGTAAACAGGGGTCTGACCCATGCAAAATTAAGCCATAAGAGAGTGGTTTATTTTTATTTTTTATAAAACCTAAATTAGAACATAAATGGGGATCATGGAGGAATGAGTAAGAAAAAAGGAAAGAGAAAAGGAAATGCAAGGAATTGGTGCAGGGGCTGATGCTCCCCAAAGAAGCCAAAGGACACAGAGCGATCAATCACTACTGGGCCTGAGCCTGCACATATCAAGGGGACAGGTACAAAGCATAATCTTGTGACCACTGAAGGTTGTGCCAATAATACCACATTTTGCAGAATTTTTCTTCCTTACGTTTCATGGCCGCTGTTAGGCGTTTCATATCATTGATCTTGTTAACCACAGCTATCCATTGACCCACTGACAGGGGGTCAGAGTGTTTACATTTTTGTGTGGTGCACACCTTAGCCGCATTAAGCAGGTGGATCAGGAGGGATCTCTTGTACCTAATTCTGGAAAGTGGGGTGATGTTTAGTAAAAATGTCTCTATATGCATCTCCAGAGATAGATCAATAAGCTTATGAATCAGTCGTCTTACAGCTTCCCAGATGAGTTGTACACTAGGGCACAAACAAAAAAAAGCAATAATGTGCCTGGCATCACCAACACAATGGAAAAACAGTGGGGTAGAACCTATGAAGGAGTACAGGAGTCCTATACCAACAGGTAGGGATGAGATTCATGTTAGACTTGAACATCGTATGTTCGACCGTTCGTTGCATTACGAACTTTATGGGCCCTTCGCGCCAAATTTGAGTGGCATGTCACTGCCCATAATTCACTGTGGCATCGGTGGCTTTGGCCAGTTATGTCTCAGGGGGTTTGGTACACGCCCCACACCATATAAGGCCGCCTCCATGGCGGCCTTGTGTAGTGTGTTGTGGTGGTTAAAGACAGATAGAGAGAGAGTGTCATTTATTTTGAGTTAGATAGAGCAGGCAGGCAGGCGAGTCAGTTACAGTTACAGTGTGTAGAGGATATATATGCATCCCAGGTGTTGTATATATATTTATACATTTATACACTGTATTGAGTTTAGCTAGATCCGTTCCTGTATGCTCTTCCTGATATACTGACAGGCAGGCAGGTGATGGTGCTAGCTTCAGTACTTTCACTTGGTGTACTGTGTCCTTTGCACAGTGTACACCTAAAGCTACGTGAATACAATTGCTGGTGTTCTCATATTAATACCACAGGCAGTGATCAGCACGTATTTTCACTTGGTGTACTGTGTCCTCTGCACAGTGTGCACCTAAAGCTGCATGGATACAATTGCTGGTGTTCTCATATTAATACCGCAGGCAGTGACTGATCAGCAAGTATTCTCACTTGGTGTACTGTGTCCGCTGCTCAGTGTGCACCTAAAGCTATGTGAATACAATTACTGGTGTTATTATATTAATACAACAGGCAGTAACTGATCAGCAAGTATTCTCACTTGGTGTACTGTGTCCTCTGCACAGTGTGCACCTAAAGCTACGTGAATACAATTGCTGGTGTTTTCATATTAATACCACAGGCAGGGATCTAATATTTCACAGAAGGGCCCATTCCTGCACCCACCAAGAGTAACTGTAAGGGCTTACAGTGTTGTGGCACCAGCACCACCACCACCAACAAAGGCCCAATTTTTCTGCCCCTGTTCAACAGGGGCATGTAATTACAATTCTTGATTCAATATTTCACAGCAGGGCCCATTCCTGCGCCCGCCAAGAGTAACTGTGAGGGCTTACAGTGTTGTGGCACCAGCACCAAAGGCCCAATTTTTCTACCACTGTTCAACAATGACATGTAATTACAATTATATGTAATTAAATATAATAGTTAACAGCAGGGCATTCCAGCGCCCACCAAGACTAACTGTGAGGGCTTACAGTGTTGTGGCAACACCAACACCAACACCAACACCTAGAGCCCAAATTTCTGCAGAGTATATACGGCAGGCCCCTAATTTCAAACATTCAACTTACAAACGACTCCTACTTGCAAATGGAAGGAGACAACAGGAAGTGAGAGGAAATCTACTTCTAGGAAGGGAAATTCTCTTCTGCAAGAGGTATCTTCTGTCCACTGATGCTTTATCACCAATTCTTGTTTCACAAACAAAAAAACATTTTCAAAAAACATTTGTCATTGGGACAGAAAGTGAGGTGAAATCTTCTGAACAGATGCGCACAGACAGCAAAACAAATGTTACAGGGGTGATAACCCTTCTCTATGTTTTCCAAAAAGCTTAAAAATAGATTTTTTGGCTGGAGTTACATTTTAAAAATATACCAGTTCAAAATTACAAAAAGATTCTACTTAACAACAAACCTACAGTCCCTGTCTTGTTTGCACCGCCTGTATACTGCTGTTCAAAGTATATAGGGCCAAAGGGACTGGTAATGACCTGGGGGGAGGGGGGAAACCCATGCTATTTTTCTCAATGATTTTTATCCATATTGGAGGGACCAGACATTACATTAAAGCCGCAAACAGTTTTAAATGACTTTTTTCCTATAGAAATGTCATTTTGTGCAGGGACAGTTCTAAACACGGGAAACATGTGCCACTTCACAGGCTCACTATAGACACCCAGCAGGTACAATATTTAAAGGAATATTTCAATTTTTTTCCGCTTTAAGCATCATTAAAATCACTGCTCCCGAAAAGACATCAGTTTTTAAAACTTTTTTTTCCATTGATACATGTTCCCTGGGGCAAAACCCAGGTACTCAAACCTGTTTTAGGACAATAACTTGCATATTAGCCTTTAAAATTAGCACTTTTGATTTCGATCGTTCGAGTCCCATAGACTTCAATGGGGTTCTAAAGTTCGTGCGGACATTCGGTCCGTTCCAAGGTTCTGATGCGAACCGGGGGGTGTTCGGCTCATCCCTACCAACAGGTCAGAAGTTTATATCTTGGTATCTTTTGGACAGGGAGGACAGGCAAAATAAAGAACCCAATCTATATATGCAGGGGTTAGGGCCATGACAAAATCTTGCTCCCATTTCTGAAGGAAGGGAGAAAGAAAGTCCCCAGGTGAATGGAAAATCAGAGAATATGGCATTGAAAGCATATGGCTCATAGGGAAAGTCTGTGAACAAAGCTGCTCGAACTGAGTAATCTTACCATGGGTCAGTCTACTCAGTCTGATGGTGGTTAAGAAATGGCATATTTGCATGGCTTTCCACTAATCTAAAGGTGTAGAGATCATGGCCTGGATCTCCGAAATGGACTTCCATCTGCCCCCCCCCATTAAAAAAATTTAAATTTAATCTTATATCCTCCAAGCCTGCAATAAATTCTTGAATTAGAGGAGACATTAGAATAACAGTCTGCAAAGCAGATCCTAGGCAGTTGGATTTGGCCAATACTGCCACTGTAGTAACTATCGTAGGATGCTATTTCACCTATAGCGGGAGAGGTTTTGACTGCCATGGAAGCGTCTGCAGAGGATGTGGTGACATATCTTGTTCCAGGCCTACCCATACCTTTTCTGACTTACAGTATGTTTGATTCAATCTAATGTGCGGGACATATGGATTGGATAGTAACACTTGAAGGCAATTCCCTTGGGCAGAGCAAGAAGCCGTTATGAAATATGCTTGGCCCCATAAAACGTTCAGAAATTCTGCTTTAGTTGCATGAAGAAAAGAGTGGGCAATGGCTACTGGGAGGGTTTGTAAAAGGTATAAAAGTCTTGGCAGAACTTTCATTTTCGTCTGAACCAGGTAAATGTTTGCTGGTACCAGCAATTAAGATCTATCCTGGTTGATGTTAGCCATGGAAGAAAATTCTCTGATAAAGATGGTGTAAGGTACTGTATATTCTCAAAAATTAAATTTTCTTCTAGGCCCAGGAAAAGGAAAAATGAGCCTGATTTCGGTAAAGAGCTGCAGGGGTCAAATTAATATTTAGAGCCTCTGAATTATGGACATTGATTTTATACTTAGATAGTTTTGCATAGTGTTGTAACTTCTGAAGACGGTTGGTGATGGTTATGTCTGGGTTTGTTATAAAGAAGAACAGGTCATTAGCATAAGCTGACACCTTATGATGTGTAACTCCACCCTGAAAGCCTCTGATATCTGAATTGGCCCTGATTGTGCATAAAAGTGTCTCTAAGGCCTCGTACACACGATCAAATCTGTCTGCTGGAAACGGTCTGCTAGACCGTTTCAGCAGACAGATTTGATCGTGTGTACGGGCAAACAGACGGATTTGGCCACCCGACAGATTTCAAAGCATGCTTTGAAATCTGTCGGCTGGGAACCCGTCCGCCCGACATGTCTGCTGGTTAGTACGCTAACCAGCAGACACGTCTTCTCGCACACGCGCCGAATGGTTTCGACGCATGCGCGGAAGTGTTTTACTTCCTGGTGCGGTGACGTGGCGGCGTCAACGTCACCGCAACGTCACCGACGCGTCAGCGCGCTGTCTGCTGGCGGGGATTTTGGTTTGCTCATGTGTACACGCGAGCAAACCAAAATCCCAGCAGACAAATCTGTTCAAATCGGTCGGTCCGACCGATTTGAACAGACACATTTAATCGTCTGTACGAGGCCTAAGACTAATACAAAAATCAGGGGACATAGGGGGCATCTCTGTCTGGTGTTGTTGCTTAGGGCCCTTTCACACGTGCGTTTTTTCATACGTCTGTTTACGGATTAAAACGGACTGCAATGCTTTCCTATGGGATAGCGGACGTCAGCGGAAGTTAGCGTCCGTTAACATCCGTCTCCGTTAAGCTCCGTTTTTTTGAATGGAAGAAAACCCTATTTTTCTTCCGTAGAAAAAACGTAACAAACAAAAAACGGATGTTAGCGGACGATCCGTTAACATCCGATCTGCTGACATCCATTTTTCATCAAAATATGTAATTTAATATGCATACAATATGCATACAACTTGTCCATGTCAGGCCTGTTTTATGGGACAAAAGAAGCGCAGAATACAGTGACAGAAATGTGTGAACTGGTTGTCGCTCAGCAATAAACAGTGTCGGATACGTGGTAAGCAGTTTGTGGGATGGGGGGTGGGTTTTGCATGGTTAACCTTGTAGTCCACCCATATGTCAGCATCCATATGCCTGCCACAATTTGTGGATTGTCCACTTGCCACGTCACCTGTCACAAGTTGTGGATTGTCCACTTGCCACGTCACCTGTCACGTTACCTGCCACAAGTTGTGGATTGTCCACTTGCCACGTCACCTGCCACAAGTTGTGGACTGTGCACTTGCCACCTCACCTGCAACAAGTTGTGGATTGTCCACTTGCCACGTCACCTGTTACGTCACCTGCCACAAATTGTGGATTGTCCACTTGCCACATCACCTGCCACAAGTTGTGGATTGTCCACTTGCCATGTCACCTGTCACAGCACCTGCCACAATTTGTGGATTGTCCACTTGCCACGTCACCTGCCACAAGTTGTGGATTGTCCACTTGCCACGTCACCTGCCACAAGTTGTGGATTGTCCACTTGCCATGTCACCTGTCACAGCACCTGCCACAATTTGTGGATTGTCCACTTGCCACGTCACCTGCCACAAGTTGTGGATTGTCCACTTGTTACATCACCTGCCACAAGTTTTGGATTGTCCACTTGCCACGACACCTGTCACGTCACCTGCCACACTGGGGGAAACAAAGAAGCATTGGAAAATTCATGAAACACTGATTAAATAAAGTTCTAAAAAAAAAACAGACCTATACGGATGAAAAACGGAAGAAAAACTGATGAAAAACGGATGTCAACGGATGAAAAATGGATGACAACGGATGAAAAACGGATGACAACTGATGAAAAACTGAAGTGAAAAAGGATGAAAACTGATGTTTACTGACAACAACTGATGATAAAAAAAATGTGACTGAACGGATCTAATGTATTGTCCGCATGTGTGAAAGGGCCCTTAACCACTTTAGCCCCGGACCATATTGCTGTCCAAAGACCAGAGCACTTTTTGTGATTCAGCACTGCGTCGCTTTAACTGACAATTGCGCGGTCGTGCGACGTGGCTCCCAAACAAAATTGGCATCCTTTTTTCCCCACTTTTGGTGGTATTTGATCATCTCTGCGGTTTTTATTTTTTGCGCTATAAACAAAAATAGAGCGACTATTTTGAAAAAAATTCAATATTTTTTACATTTTGCTATAATAAATATCCCCAAAAAAGAAAAAAAAAAATGTTTTTCCTCAGTTTAGGCCGATACGTATTCTTCTACATATTTTTCGTTAAAAAAAAATCACAATTAGCGTTTATTGATTGGTTAGCGCAAAATTTATAGCGTTTACAAAAAAGGGGGTAGATTTATGGCATTTTTATTAATATTTTTTTTTTACTAGTAATGGCGGCGATCATCGTTTTTTTCCGGTACTGCGATATTATGGCGGACACATCGGACACTTTTGACACATTTTTGGGACCATTGGCATTTGTATAGCGATCAATGCTATAAAAATGCATTGGATTACTATAAAAATGCCATTGGCAGTGAAGGGGTTAACACTAGGGGGCGGGGAAGGGGTTAAGTATGTTCCTGGTGTGTTCTAACTGTATGGGGGGGGTTGACTCACTAGGGGTAATCACTGATCTTCCGTTCATACATTGTATGAACGGGAGATCAGCGTTTCCCCCGCTGACAGGAACGAGAGGAATGTGTTTACACACATACCTCCCGTTCCCCGCTCTGTAACAAACGCGCGCGGGACTCAGGGGCGCGCATGTGGCGCACGAGCGGGCCGCCGGCGGCGCGCGCGCCCCCTAGTGGCCGAAAAAGATAGGACGTAGAGCTACGTGCTCTCGCCCAGCAGTGCCACCATCCCGCAGTAATATGACAGCGGGCTGTCGGCAATCAGTTAATAAAAAAGAAGCCTTGTTAGCTCTCACTGCAGCTGTTGGATAAGAAATGGCATTTTCAGAGTGGTATTGGTGCGGTTGCGGCACATTAAAATTAGTCACTTTCCATTGTGGAGCAGTTTTAACGCTCATCAAATGCTACAAAACTGCGCATTGGGCATTTAGGGAGTGTTTAGCACTTGTAAAATGTCCCCTTCTAAAGCTCATTGACACCTGTCTGACTCCCATACTAATGCCAGAAAAAACTTTTATGACCATTTGTTGAACGTCAGTAATTTAGTCAAGTGCGAACAAGCCCTAATTCATCCCAAAAGTGTTCTATCGGGTTGAGGTTAGGGCTCTATGCAGGCCAGTCAAGTTCTTCCAACCCAAACTTGCTCATTCATGTCTTTCATTTCAGCTCGATCAAAAGTGGTAATTGCCAAAATGCTGTCATGTGCATTAGGGTGACTTCAAATCTTTTTCAACCCAATGTGATCCTATGACACCTAGAAACTATTTTAATCTAAAGCTGAGAAAGCTTATGAAAGTTATCACAAAATCCAAGTGCATGACCAGCTAAAAAGTGATGTTAGCTACTGTGTATGTGTTTGAATAAATGTTTTACAAGATGTTAAAGCCCTTGCACATGGGGCCATGTAGCTGTCATGTATTTCCTCCAGAATTTTATTGTGCCGACAGGTACAGGTGTAGTGTCCAGCCCTTCTGCTGGAACCCTGTCAAAGTCTATGATATGCTGCAGTAGGACAGTGCTGGATGCTGTACTCTCAGATTTAGGGCCTTGTGCTTTTAGGGACAAATGCCCAGAATACAGAAGACTTCGTTTAACCACTTCCCTACCCGTCCATAGTAATATGACATTCACAGATGGGATCTCTCATCCTGGGTGGACTTCATATGACGTCCTGGGCTTCCCGGCTGTCTAGGGGGCACGCGGCATTGCTCAAGACCCGGTGCGTGTGCCCGGCAGCCGCAATGTCCGCCGGCACCAGCGATTGCTCGCAATCACAGCAGGACCGTGGATCTGTGTGTCCTGTTGTGTTCCCAGTACAGAGGAACACAGATCGGTCTCCTCCCCTTGTGATTCCCCTCCCCTACAGTTAGAATCACACACTAGGGAACATATTTAACCCCTTCAGCGGCCCCTAGTGTTAACCCCTTCCGTGCCAGTCACATTTATACAGTAATCAGTGCAGTTTTATAGCGCTAATCGCTGTATAAATGTGAATGGTCCCAAAAATGTGTCAAAAGTGTCCGATACGTCTGCCACAATGTCACGGTCACAATAAAAATAACAGATCGCCACCGCCAAAAATAGACGTTATAACTTTTTTGCAAACCAATCAATAAACGCTTATTGACGCTGATTTTTTTTACCAAGAATATGTAGCAGAATACATATCGGCCTAAAAAGAGGAAAAAAAATGTATAGTCTTTTTGGGATATTTATTATAGTCAAAAATAGTGTTTTTTTTTCAAAATTGTCGCTCTATTTTTGTTTATAGCGCAAAAAATTAAAACCACAGAGGTGATCAAATAGCACCAAAAGAAAAGCTCTATTTGTGGGGAAAAAAGGACGTCAATTTTGTTTGGGAGCCACGTTGCAGGACCGCGCAATTGTCAGTTAAAGTGACACAATGTCGAATCGCAAAAAGTGTCTGGTAAGGAAGGGGGTACATTCTTTCCGGGGCTGAAGTGGTTAAATGCAAAGGGCTCTACCTGTATGTTTGACAGGCTGCATGAAGCAGAGCTGAGCCTCTGACAGCCTCATGTCCAATGAGTCTAAAGTGTAACATTTACTCTGTTAAGCTTAAGCAACCTCATATATTGTAAAATAACCACCTCTAATTGATGTATTGATGGGTGCAGCCTAGTTTTTTTTAACAGCATATGGAAATATTTACACATTTCTTGGAAACTGCATTACAAGGTTATAACCTGTAAAAAAATACACCTATTTTTTTCACATTTATTGTTACATCTTTCTGAAAAAGTAGTATTTCAGGCTAGCAGCTTGTTTTCTGGCATGGCCTAGGGCATGACAGCTGGCATGGACCACTGTATGTTTGCCAATCCCCTTAGGCTCTTACAAATCACTTGAAACTTGCATTGATGAAAACCTTATACAGCTTCCAAAAATGTAAAGACAGAAAAAAAATCCAATCTCCTAAACCTTTGCCAAACAACATTGAAAACAATTGCTCCGATGCTGTGTTGTACTTTGATAATGGATTAATATTATGGGCCAGTAACAAGTTTAAAAGGGAGTCACAGTTATTTGTACACAATTTAACTTTACTATGCAAACACAAGTTACCATTTACATGTGGCATATGTTTCAATATTTATGGGATGAATTACTAACAAAATAAAAAAATAAATTATATATAATATTAAATGTGTGTGTAAGCCTGGTCATTTGCAGAAAGATCTCAAAAAGCTGAACGACATTCTCCTCAAATGTAATTACAGTAACTTTTCTTTCTTAATGCTTGCAAAGTATTTCTAGAATCATTTATAAATCTAGTTAATATTGAGCAACTCTGTTATGAAAAATATTGTTTTCTTAAAACTATATGTGGCTAATTCATATATTATTCAGGATAGAATAGATAGAATTGTTACAAATGCTTACTCACCATTGGTAGTTTCACACTTTTGAGGTAGTATGCATTAATAACATGTGTTATTACACATTGCCACAGTGAGGCCTCATACACGCGACCGAGGAACTCGTCAGAAAAGACACATGATCTTCCTCGACGAGTTCCTTGTTAGGCTTGTCGAAAAACTTGACAAGCTGTCTTTGCGTACACACAGTCAAAACCAAATCTCCTCGTTCTCAAACTCGGTGACTTCAACACATACATAGGCAGGGGAAGTTCGATTCCACTGGCACAACCCTTGGGTTGTGCCAGTGGACAAGACAACAACAAGACAAGATGCGCCAATCTAAGTGTAGTAAGCCAGCATTTAATAAACAAAATAATACACAACAGTGAGATGGCTACTCACAAACACTGGAGAAATAAGGGCCTTAATGTAAATGCGGGTCCGGGGTCACTGTGGTCATCCTCCGTAGGAATGCTAGTCCAAGGCAGCAAGCCACAGTTGTAAAATGGACGTAGAAACCGGAAGAGACGTTCGGGAGCGGCGTGCATTCCACCGCGGAACGTGGCGTGCCGTCGTCTCACCGGAAGTGACGTGGGAGTCCAGCTGGCCAATCGGATTACGCGTTTCACAGCGTCAGCTGTTTTATCAGATCCATCACGTCCGTACAAGACGGACGCATAATATGTAGGCGGGAACGATGTGATTGGTTGGCAGGCATATACAGGAAAAAACGGAGCAACACCAACAATAACAATGGAAATAGAAAGATGAATAAGATAAAAAACATATACTGGCAATTATATTGGCAATTAGACAGCTAATTGAGATGGCAATACAGCATAGTATGGGTAATAATCCATGGGAATATATATTTATGATACTATGCTGTATTGCCATGGATTATTACCCATACTATGCTGTATTGCCATCTCAATTAGCTGTCTAATTGCCAATATAATTGCCAGTATATGTTTTTTATCTTATTCATCTTTCTATTTCCTATTTATTTATTCTGATGGATAAAAAAATGATAGAAAAAACAATCGTCTGTGGGGAAATCCAACAGTCAAAAATCCACGCATGCTCAGAATCAAGTCGACGCATGCTCGGAAACATTTAACTTAATTTTTCTCTGCACGTCATTGTGTTTTATGTCACCGCGTTGGACACGATCAGATTTTTAACTGATGGTGTGTAGGCAAGTCAGCTATATCGAATATCTGATGAAAAAATCTATCTGTCCATTTTCATCAGATGAACCGATCGTGTGTATGTGGCATTAAGGTGGTGCTTGCAAAAGCAACACATTTTTGTAACATTAATTCATTGCCTACATTAAGATAAAAAATGTCCCAGTAGATGTATCACCCCCATTCCCCCCACTTCGATAAATTCAATCTTACCTGAGTCATGTGTATATTCAGCACTTTGCCCATCTGCAGCAGCACTGGTTAAATCTCCCCATCCTCACAGCACAGAGATAGCATCGGGAGCTATTGAAGTGGGGGGGGCGCAGGGCTAAGCCGCGCTGTGTGTCTAAGCATGCAGAAGCATGCAGCCTGGCTTTTGAACGAGTCCGCAGATGTGCCCTTATAGGAAGTGGCTTCCTATAGTACCTATCTGTAGAAAGTGGTAAGTAAGGGTGGTTAGGGAGTTTAAGTCAACATAGGGCCCTGTGTCACCTCCCAAAAGTGCGTAATTGTCCTTTACAACCACTTTAATTTGTTATTGAGCATGTGCTAATGTAAACACATGTATAGAGGACTTTTGCTCCAAATTCACCACTGTTTCTTCTATTGGGAAGCTTGAAACATTGTTAAAACATTTTTTAAACATTGTTTCTCAGTTACCCAAAGACTAATAAATCCTCAAACAAGGACTGAGGGTAAACTATTGATCCACTACAGTTGCACTAGCTGGTGACCATCAATGCTAACTGAGGAGAAGAAAAGTATTGTGGGAAAACATGGTTACTTGTGTCAGTTAGCTATGGCAGATAATGCATGGAGCTTGGCAAAACTGCATGTGTGGACACTAGGGAAAGCATCTAGATACCAAAAATATATTGTAGCACTGGTATTTTTGCCATGTAATGCTAAAGATGGCATACCACTAGAGGGAGCCAAATACCAATGTGAACAATATATGTTTTAACTCACACATGCAGAGCAGAAAAATGTTTATCTTGTGAAAAGACTCACTTACCCATGAACACTAGGTGGCTGAACTGCATGCTGGGTGGAAAAGAAAGGCAGAGTGCAGCCATTTTTCCTGGGTTCTGGACTACATCGTGCAGAGCAGAACAACATCCATTGACTCTGCCTTACCACAGTGTGCTGGAGAAGCAGTGTGATCGGGTCTGAGGATCCAGGACCCCTGACAGAGCCAAGTGGATGTCCAGTTTGCTTGCGGAGCAGAGCAGCGTGACAGTGCTGATTGGCAGCAGGAATGAGGCAGCCGGAGCAGAGGTTCACAACTTTCCAGGCTTGGTGTGGTGAGAGGGCTGTTGCCCAGAAGTTTTTTTAACACCCTTAACACACTTAGACTCATTTTACAAAGTTGCTGGGACCTGTAGTCCTACAGGGAGGTCTCATTCAAATAGACTGAGTTCAATCAGGCTTAAAAGCCTATGCTTCATTGAGGGCTGACTGACAGTTAAGGTATACCTACACCAGAGGCATCTACAAGTGTGTTTTACAGCAGGAACTGTTATAACTCTTCAGTTGTGTTACTTCATTACTTGTTAAACCTTTGGATTACAAACACTGCAGTATAATAGCTAGCTGAAGAAAAGAAGACCAGAGACTACACTTCTTCACAGGGAGGGTTTGTGCTTTGGATGCAGTAAGACAAAAGTCTGCCTTATACCTCAGGGGAAGCTCTTGAAAAATCATATTGTGCTGTGTTGATATCTTTGCATTATTATAGTAAGTTTGTATGTTGATACAGTTAATATAAAACTACTGTCTTTATACCAGTTCCAGTAAACTTGCATTCTGGTTGATCACAATTGGTGTGAGACTTGTTCGTTATTCTAACAGGTGGAACAACGGATGCCCAGATAACGGTAAAGGTACACTATATACACATTGTTATGTGGGGTTGTTCCGTTTAGTAAAAGTTTCACATCCACACTGTTACACAGCTGTGTCAAGCGGGTTGAGACAAATTATTTGGGGGTAGTAGAGCAGAGTGCAGGCCCAATCAATTACCAGCAGCTCCTTCGGGGGTAAGTGCTACACGTGGGGGCTCGTCCGGGATCCTGTTACTCTAGAATTAAGCCCACCCTCTTGGCACCAGTATGGACCCCGTCACAGTGGTCCGGTGGTGTGAAGCAGAAGGCGCTCGCTCAGAAGCGAGCGTGGCAATCGCACTCCCAGGAGAAGCTTGGGAGGAAGAACAGGTCAGCCAGATTGTAAAGGCATTGTCCCCAGATAGAAAGGCCTGGGTGATCGCCGTTAGACCAGATTGTGGGACCTCTCACACTTATGCCCTATTGGAATGGAGAAAGGGAATTCCGGAGAACTTTAGAGGCTCAAGTGTGCAGCTAGCTGGCAAAACCAAGTTTTACCTGACGCACCCAGAGGGGCTCGGAGGGAGCTCTGCCAACTCTAGACATGTTAAGCCAACAATGCCGGGAGTTAGTTTTGGGTCAACCCCAACCAAAATCAGTACAAGGCCCCCTTTGGAGAAGGAAGAGGCCGTGGTTGACACGCACAGGAGAGGTTCCCAGTCGGAACGACAACTAGCTGACCTAAAACGGCAGTACCACAATATACAAGAAAGGTTCAAGGAGACCTCCGGCATGATCGCGGAACACATTGAAGAGCTAAGTGTCCCATGCAAGGACTTGAGCGGTAGTAAGCAAAGGCAAAGACCTGCTTCAGTCATCCAAAGACGCACTCATAGCCACTTGCCAGAGGTGACGATCCGAAAAGATTTCAAGATTGAAGGTCAGATAGGAGAGAAGGAACAGAAAGGCAACCTGTCCTATACAAATCTTCTGCATCAGATTGAACTGGGACTCCAAAGAGGATATCTTGAATCCGAAATTGTAGAGGCTGTAGTCAATGCCATTAGCCCAGGTCTAAGTATCAGAGGCATGCTGGAAATGAAAAATGGACTGACTTTAGCACAACTCAGGAGAATACTAAAGAGCTACTACAAAGAGGAAGATGCTGCTGAGCTATATCATCAAATGATAAATATGGCACAGAGCAGTCAGGAGACCCCACAGAATTTCTTATTCAGGGCCATTGAATTGAAAGACCGCCTGTTGTCTGTCTCGAAAGGAGAAGATTCAGATGAACACTTTGGGGCTGAACTGATCCAGAAGAAATTCCTGAGGTCTGTGGCTACAGGACTGAGAAGTGACTATATCAAGTTCCAGTTAAGGCAGTACTTGGACGATCCTTTCACTACAGATGAGGTGCTCATTGAAGAGACTAATGAAGCAGCGAAGATGGAGATGGAAAGGGAGAAGAAACAAAGGACAATTCAGTCCAGCACCACAGCAAGAACCAAAGGGCATCAATCTGAAATTCTACAGGGCTCCCAGGAACCCAGTGTCCTGACAGTGAACACTGATCAAATGCCCTGGTCCTTACCTGTACAACATCTGCCACAGTCTGAATTAGGAAAACTGTTTCAAATGCAGAAAGAGATGTTGGAAATGATGGCCTTGTTGACTGCAAAGCTGGTTGGACCACAGAGGGAGGAAGTCCCGGCACTTAAGACCCCGATGGATTCTACTGCCACTCAGACTGAGAAACCGGTGAAGCCAAAGACCTGTTTCAACTGCGGGGGAGTTGGACACTACCGTCAAGTATGCCCAAGCCCGGCAAAGCCTGAAACAAAACGTCAAGAGCAGGCGGAAAACTTCAGAGGGCCCCCGGTGAAGGAGCCAGCTGGGCGCCCTGTTACAACAGCCAGCTCCAAACAACCTCATACATACCAGGTCCCTGGGGACACACTTAGGCCGAATCCGGGCAAAAGCCCACAGAAGCGAGGTGTAAAAGTGCAAGCTACCAAACAGGCTAAACCTGCCACTCCCCATGGATTCCCTCCTGAGCTAGTGGGACCTTCTCCAATTGTCCCCATCCAAGTGGAAGGGATTTACACTAAAGCCCTGTTGGATACTGGAGCCCAAGTGACTTTACTTTACAGTGACTTTTATGAAAAACATCTCAGACACTTGCCACTGCGGAAGCTGGAGGAATTGGAGATATGGGGCCTAGGGACCCAGAATTTCCCTTATGACGGCTACCTACCCATTAAGCTTACCTTCGACCCGAGTGTGGCGGGAAAGGCCGAAACCTTCGATACCCTGGCAGTGGTGTGTCCCCGCCCCCCAGGGGCTGATAGAAGTTCTCTCATCATCGGGACCAATTCCGACCTGGTCCGAAGACTTTTGACACCGCTTGTCCAAGTACAGGGCACTCCAGCCATGAAGGTACACCCAATGCTAGCACAAGTGTACCAAAATCTAGTGCATGAGCAGAAAGCCCCGGCGGAAGGAGTGGGAAAAATCTGGCGCCTAGACAGAAGTTAGAAGATTGTGCAACCAGGTGAAGTAGTCTGTTTGAAAGCTTCTATCAAACTGACTTGGAGACAACCTGGCCCTTTCATCGTCCTTGAGACGGACAGAGAGAAGGAAGATAAGGAGTTGGAAATAATCCCAGAATTGTTATCGACCAAGGCGCTGAAGCGGAGCGGGGGGAAGGTCTCAGTCAGTGTCCGGAACACCACAACCTCACATGTGAAGATGCCAGCTAGAGTGTTGCTGGGGAAGGTGAATCAAGCAACCCCAGTCTTATCGTATGGTATCGTGGGAGGACAAGAGGGAGAGATTCCTATGGAAGAGTTCTACCCGAAAAACACCCCCCTAACACCTGATTGGATGGAGAGAGCAAAAACCCAGCTCCTGAGATGGAGAACTGCGTTTTCAAAAAGTGAGTTTGATGTGGGGCTTGCAAAAAGTGCTGAACACAAGATTCGATTGGAGGAAGATAAACCCTTCCGAGAGAGGGTCAGGCGGATTCCATTGGGAGACTTGGAAGACCTGCGGGAACATCTGGCTGAGTTGAAGAAGACAGGAATCATCCGAGAGTCTCGGAGTCCATATGCTTCCCCAATAGTGGTAGTGAGGAAGAAGAATGGGTCATTACGATTGTGCATTGACTATAGGACACTGAACCGGAGGACCATTCCCGACCAATACACCACACCCCGAATAGAAGATGCTTTACAGAGCCTGTCGGGGGCAAAGTGGTTCAGTGTGCTGGATTTAAAAAGTGGGTACTACCAGATCCCCATGCACCCCGAAGATAGGGAGAAGACCGCTTTCATTACTCCTGTAGGATTCTTTGAATTCAATCGCATGCCACAAGGTCTGTCTGGAGCCCCAGCCACTTTCCAGAGGTTGATGGAGAAGACTGTAGGCGACATGAACCTGATTGAAGTGCTGGTATATTTGGATGACGTCATAGTGTTTGGCAGGACATTGGAGGAGCATGAAGAGCGCCTGGAGAAAGTCTTGAGGAGACTTCATGATGAAGGCCTGAAGCTCTCCATGGAGAAGTGCCAATTCTACCAACCTTCAGTGAGTTACCTGGGCCACATTGTGTCCGCCGAAGGAGTGGCCACAGACCCTCAGAAGCTGGAAGCTGTCACCTCTTGGCCCAGACCCACGAATGGGACCGAGCTTAGGTCATTTTTAGGGTTTTGTTCATACTACCGTAGGTTCGTAGAAGGGTTTGCCAAGATAGCTCATCCACTCACTGAGCTGTTGAAGAACCAAGAGGAAGCTGGTTTAGACTCGGATAAACCTGGAAAACCAAAAGAGGGACCTAGGAAGAAGAAAGAGTCCATCGAAGACCAGTGGACTCTGCAATGCGAAGAGACCTTTAGACAGCTGAAGTGGAGCCTTACCACTGCCCCAGTCTTGGCCTATGCAGACCCTACGAACTGCACGTGTATGCCAGCCGAGATGGACTGGGTGGAGTGCTTTATCAGGAGTACGACAGACATTTACGACCTATTGCTTATGTGAGCCGGAGTCTGACACCTGCTGAGAGGAATTACCCAACTCACAAGCTCGAGTTTCTGGCCTTGAATTGGGCAGTAGTAGACAAATTAAAAGACTATCTATATGGCGCCGAGTTCGTGATTAAGACGGACAACAATCCTCTCACATACTTGCTCACTACAGCAAAATTGGACGCCACAGGCCATAGATGGTTGGCTGCCCTCTCTGCATTTACTTTCAGCCTGAAATATCGACCAGGGGTTGGGAATCGAGACGCCGATGCACTGTCCAGAAGGCCCCACTGTTCCCAGGACCACTCAGGAGGATGGACCCAGCTTACCCCTGAGGGTGTGAGAGCCCTTTGTGAGGGGGCGGAACAACAAGTGAAAGGTGGGGCTGAAGAAGTCGGAGTGTCCGCTGCGGGGGTGCCTAAGTGCTATGGTAATGTCACTCAAATTGTGGAGGAAGGTCTACCTAAGCTATCTAGGAAGGACCTCCGGAGAGACCAACAGGAAGATCCCCTTTGTGGCCTGGTATTGAAGGCCTTGGAGAGCCAACACCCTGATCTACTTCTCCAGAGCGCTCAGAAGGAAGCTCGCCTGCTACGCAAAGAGTGGGATCGGTTGCAGCTGCAGCAAGGAGTGGTCTACAGAAGGGGCCCCTCTGAAGATTCTGAAGAGAAGTGGCAGTTGTTTTTGCCAGAGAAACATAGAGAGAAAGTATTAATTGCCCTGCATGATCACTATGGCCACCTGGGATCAGAAAGGACTCTTCAACTGGTGAGGGACAGGTTCTATTGGCCATACATGAGGACTGAAGTGGAGAGCTACTGTCATTCCTGTCTCAGGTGCATACAAAGGAAGACCTTACCCCAGAGAGCCGCCCCAATGGGCCATTTAGAGAGTCAAGGGCCAATGGATCTAGTATGCATAGATTTCCTATGTTTGGAATCTGACCTGAGTGGGCAAGGAAACATCCTGGTAGTCACTGATCACTTCACCCGATACGCTCAGGCATTTCCCACCAGGGATCAGCAGGCATCTACAGTGGCGAAGACCTTAGTGGAAAAATTATTCATTCACTATGGTTTGCCTCAACGGATCCATTCAGATCAGGGAAGAGACTTTGAGAGTACCCTTATTAGACGACTGTTGGATCTACTTGGCATAAAAAAATCCAGGACTACTCCCTACCATCCACAAGGGGACCCTCAACCAGAGAGGTTTAACCGAACCCTTCTCAACATGTTGGGGACTCTGGCCTCTGAACAAAAACAACAGTGGAGTAAACACATCACAGCCATGGTACACGCCTACAATAGCACCGTAAGTGATGCTACAGGGTATTCGCCTTATCGTCTGATGTTTGGACGAGAAGCCCGACTACCGGTGGATCTAGCTTTTGGCACTTCTCTGGATCACACCTCAGAGACTTCTCACCGAGGGTATGTAGGCAGATTGCGGAGAAGTTTGAAGGCCGCATATGAAAAAGCCCAAGCCACATCAGACACGAGAGGAAGTAGAAACAAGAGGAACTTTGACCTCAAGGTACGGATTCAAGATCTACAACCTGGTGACCGAGTCTTGTTGAGAAACCTGGGCAAACCAGGGAAACACAAGCTGGCTGATCGCTGGAAGTCACAGCCGTACATTGTATGCAAACGACTTCCAGGACTGCCGGTATATCAGATCAAACCAGAAGGGAGTACAGTACCATTAAAAATATGGCACCGGAATCACCTCCTACCTCTAACAGAAGCAGTCCGAATAACTCTACGTCAGGAACTACCGTCCACGTCTACTGCTGTACCTCGACCTGTAACTAGGTCTCAATCTGGATCCCTTGCCACAGAAGGTAGTGAGGAGGAGGAGATGGAGATAAGCTGGTTGTGGTCACCTGAAATGCCAGGAGTTGATGTAAACTGTCCACCCCACAGAAGAAGAAATGACAATGGAATTCTTAGACCAGAAGCCCCAGAATTTGTGCCACAAAATGGACACTCTGAGGATCACTCGTCTTTTAATGACATCGAAGTACAAGAGTCTGAAGTGGGAGAGGATAGTACCTGCTCGAAGATGGTGCCTACACCCAAGAGACAAAGTGTTAAAAGAGAGATTCATGCACCCAAAAGATTAACTTATGACGTGCTGGGTGAATGCTCCGACCAGACTCGGTTTACTGCCAAAAGAAATTCTGAAATGCCTGGTCTCTCTACTGTCAATTCAGAAAGAGAGAACCCCAACCAACCCCTTGACACATCTGTACCAGACACTACGGTGTCAGCTGTGAGTGCACAGAACAGTCTCCCATCGCATGAGAACTGGTGGGAGGCTCCTCTGTCAGTATTGTGCAATCGCCTAGAGGCAAAAGTGTGTAATAGAGCTAAGATTTTGAATATCTTTGGGGACCAAAGACTTAAAGCAGGGGGAGTATGTAGCACTGGTATTTTTGCCATGTAATGCTAAAGATGGCATACCACTAGAGGGAGCCAAATACCAATGTGAACAATATATGTTTTAACTCACACATGCAGAGCAGAAAAATGTTTATCTTGTGAAAAGACTCACTTACCCATGAACACTAGGTGGCTGAACTGCATGCTGGGTGGAAAAGAAAGGCAGAGTGCAGCCATTTTTCCTGGGTTCTGGACACATGGCCTGCCTGCAAGGATCTGTGAAGGAGTGTTCAGAAGAGGGCCTACATCGTGCAGAGCAGAACAACATCCATTGACTCTGCCTTACCACAGTGTGCTGGAGAAGCAGTGTGATCGGGTCTGAGGATCCAGGACCCCTGACAGAGCCAAGTGGATGTCCAGTTTGCTTGCGGAGCGGAGCAGCGTGACAGTGCTGATTGGCAGCAGGAATGAGGCAGCCGGAGCAGAGGTTCACAACTTTCCAGGCTTGGTGTGGTGAGAGGGCTGTTGCTCAGAAGTTTTTTTAACACCCTTAACACACTTAGACTCATTTTACAAAGTTGCTGGGACCTGTAGTCCTACAGGGAGGTCTCATTCAAATAGACTGAGTTCAATCAGGCTTAAAAGCCTATGCTTCATTGAGGGCTGACTGACAGTTAAGGTATACCTACACCAGAGGCATCTACAAGTGTGTTTTACAGCAGGAACTGTTATAACTCTTCAGTTGTGTTACTTCATTACTTGTTAAACCTTTGGATTACAAACACTGCAGTATAATAGCTAGCTGAAGAAAAGAAGACCAGAGACTACACTTCTTCACAGGGAGGGTTTGTGCTTTGGATGCAGTAAGACAAAAGTCTGCCTTATACCTCAGGGGAAGCTCTTGAAAAATCATATTGTGCTGTGTTGATATCTTTGCATTATTATAGTAAGTTTGTATGTTGATACAGTTAATATAAAACTACTGTCTTTATACCAGTTCCAGTAAACTTGCATTCTGGTTGATCACAATTGGTGTGAGACTTGTTCGTTATTCTAACAGGTGGAACAACGGATGCCCAGATAACGGTAAAGGTACACTATATACACATTGTTATGTGGGGTTGTTCCGTTTAGTAAAAGTTTCACATCCACACTGTTACACAGCTGTGTCAAGCGGGTTGAGACAAATTATTTGGGGGTAGTAGAGCAGAGTGCAGGCCCAATCAATTACCAGCAGCTCCTTCGGGGGTAAGTGCTACATATGTTTTTCAGATTCTGAAATGGTGTGATGAAAACTAAACTGAACAAAGTTTGAGAAACACTGTCCTAGGATAAGATTATTGCCAGGGAAGCTAAGGTAAGTAAACAGGTGGTGTGTGGAGTTTATTGGTTAGTTTAGATTAGGGGGCTAGGGACTACTGCGGTTTTCACTACACATAACACATAACATAACATAACATAACACATAACACTACACATTCACTACACACAAACCTAACACGATAATTAGTTCCCATTGTAATGTTGATTGATAAGAGGATCAATCACACATATTTGTGTGAAATGTGTTAAGGTATTCTTAAAAAACTGCTTACGTTTGTGCACATAACCAATGTGGACTGGATTTATTATACTGTGAAAGTTTGTTATGGCAACAGGCTTTCTGACTTTGGTCTATTGCTTCTGTTCTGTGAGTTAGTAAATAATGGAGAATTTATGTTTAGTTTTATTATTTTTAATATGCAGAATCATGGTGGATTTTTACTAGGGATGGGCAAACGGTTCGGCCCGAATATGAGTTTGGGCCAAACATTGGCTGTTCACACTATTGCTGAACAACCAAATTATCAGGCTGTTCGACCATTTGTTCAGCCTGCCAAACGACCACAATGCACTACACAGCTGCACAGTGCATTGAAAGCCCTGAATGGCTGAAGCAATGAAATGATCAAAAGCAAATGTAACAACAGTCCACTGCAGTTGCCAGAGTGGTTAAACCTTCCTGCCATGGAGAAGTTAGCTGAGTTATTTGAACACAGTGTCAGTCACTTGCTCCTTGATGATGAACAGCCACTACTTGATTTAGATGTTGGTTCTGACGTTGAGGTTGCAGAAGGCAGGAACATGAGCCTACAGAGAAGGCCTACAGAGAGGGGAGAAGACTGGTACACAAATTGGCGGTCATGTTCCTCCAGCCACAGCGTATTGCCACATTGTCTCCAGTGGTAATGAGGATGAAGGAGAGGATGGTGATGAGGTCACTGATGTGACTTGGATGCCAGATAGAACAGAGGAGGAATGTGAGGGTAAGGCACAACCCCGACGAGGCAGCCATCATGGAAGAGTAGAGAGCAGCCACCCTATTCCTTAAAAATGTGAAGCTGTTAGCTCCCGGGCCACTTCCTACAGCTCAGCTGTCTGGGCCTTTTTTAGCACATGTGCAGCTTATTTCACTGTTGCAGTTTGAAAACAAGTACATCAAGTACATCAAGTGTGGCAAAAACACCAGCCATTTGGGTACCACATGCTTGACAAGGCATTTAACCTCCCACCACTCAGCCCATTGGAAAGAACACCTGAAAGACACACAAAAGGGGCGCAAGTCTGTTCTTTCCCCTTACTCACCTCAGTCTGCCCCTGCTATACCTCATGACTAGGGATGAGCTGAACACCCCTCGTTCGGTTCGCACCAGAACCTGCGAAGAGACCAAAAGTTTGTGTGAACTTTAGAACCCTGGTAAATTCTATGGGACTTGAACGTTTGAAATCTAAAGTGCTAATTTTAAAGGCTTATATGCAAGTTATTGTCCTAAAAAGTGTTTGGGGACCTGCGTCCCAGGGGACATGAATCAATGCAAAAAAAGTTTTAAAAACTGATGTTTTTTCGGGAGCAGTGAATTTAATAATGCTTAAAGTGAAACAATAAAAGTGAAATATTCCTTTAAATTTCATACCTGGGGGGGTGTATAGTATGCATGTGAAGCAGCGCATGTTTCCCTTGCTTAGTACTGTCTCTGCACAAAGTGTCATTTCTGAAGGAAAGTCATTTAAAATCACTTGTGGCTATAATGAATTGTCGGCTCCCGGCAATCCAGAGAATAGTCATTCATAAATATCCAATCCAGACCCTTCAGAGAGCGCCCCCCTCCTGAACCGTACCAGGCCACATGCCCTCAACATTGGGGGGATGCTTTAGGGGTCTGTGACCCCTCAAAGCACCATGTCCCCATGTTGATGCGGACAAGGGCCTCATCCCCACCGACCCTTACCCGGTGGTTGTGGGGGTCTGCGGGCAGGGGGCTTATCGGAATCTGGAATACCCCTTTAAGAAAGGGGTCCCACAGATCCATGCATGCAATCCATTTGAGAAGGCCACAAGGATGGTGAGCTGTGACATTGCATGCATCAGTGACACAATCCCTGCAGTGTTCCTGCTGGAGCAGACTCTATGTGGCATTATGGACAGGGAACTTGAGTCAGAGCAGCGGGAGGAAGAGGAGGACTTCCTTTCCTCTCAAGGCCCACTTTATGCAGACACCATTGTTTCTACACCACAGAACACACAAGAAGAGAGGGAAGAGGAGGATTCTGGTAGTTTTGCAGGCATTGAAGCAGAGGAAGACATATATCAAACAGCAACAGATCGTTTCCCATCCCCAGAACCCTTAGGAGTAGTACGTGGCTGGGAGGAGGCAGTACAAGATACCGTAAGGACCCAAGAATACTCGGTGTAAAGGAGAAGGATCACTATTGGTTTGCAACACTCCTTTACCACTGTTACAAGGGGAAAGTCTCAGAACTAATCCCGTTACCTCACAGAGAGTGCATAAGATGAAATCTCTGGAGGAGTTTATCAAACACTTTTCCAGACTCTGGTAGGTTACAGTGTCTTGGAAAATGTAGATTTGAGGCTTCTGTTGGAGGAGTGGTGGAGAAGGCGTCCGCCTAATTAATGCATTTCTGAATTAATTTAGTACTCGCCACACAGGGCTGTCAGCTTCCACATCCCATTGGTGGCATCTGCATCACATGGTGGAGGATTATCTAGGGGTGAAAAAAGAGATGGAGAGCTTTCCAGTCAATGATCCACTGGTATACTGGGTCATGAGATTAGACTACTGGCCAGAAGTTGCCCAGTATGCAATTGAGCTGCTGGGCTGCCCTGCATCCAGTGTGCTTTCCCAATGGCCATTCAGTGCTGATGGAGGTTTTGTTATTGATAATAGAATGTGTCTGTCCACACACTCGGTGAACCATCTGATATTTTCCCAAATGAATCAGTCATGGTTTTACCAGCAGCTCTAAAGCCCCTGATGTCTATGTTGCTAATAATAAGTGTTTTTGAGATGTGGAATCTCTACAGGACTTCTAGGCTGGCTAGCGCTGTAGGTGTTGATTTCATCTGGAAGAATGTTTTTGGTGTAGGTCTCATGGGCACAATTAACACCCAAAGAACAATTTTTCCGCACCTGTTTGACAGGTGCATAAAATTGCAGTTTCTGACAGCAAGGCCAATTCTTGCTTTCATCAAGCGTACCTCTTATAGGGTTACGATGTGAAGGTGCCCCCAACACCCAAACCAATTTACGCACCCGTTACTTCTATCCAAAGTCTGTGGAAATAACACCAGAATTAATGCAAAAAAATCTCTAATCTTGTTCCCAGTGCACTACATTGTGACCTCATCATGCAGACTGGCTCCCAAAGCCGTGGCTTACAAAATAAAGAAATGTTGCAGGGAATTTGTTTTGGGCTTTATGAATGTAATATTTGCTGCAGCAGCATCTATACACAGTACAGATGTGCCACTTTACAGGTAAACTAAGGGGACCCCCCAGGCACTATGTTAAAAGGAATTTTATGTTTTCACTATAAGCATCAATAAATCACTGCTTTTTTACAAACTTTTTTTAATTAATACTTGTCCCCCAGGGCAGTACCCAGACCCCTATAACCATTGTATGCCCAATCATTTGCATATAAGCCTTCAAAATGTGCACTTTCAAGTTTTATAGTTTACTATTGGGTTCTGAACTTTTGCAATGTTAGAATGTTCTAGTGCAAACTGAATGGGAGGTCATTCAACCCATCCCTAATTTCTACATTGTCAAATTATTATAATATTATATTGTTATAATAGTAATCTAGTAGGAAGTATAGGAGTACTATCACTAGGGGATGAGCCGAACACCCCCCCATTCGGTTCGCACATAACCTTCGTACGGACCGACCGTTCCCGCGAGTCTATGGGACTCGAACGTTCAAATTCAAAAGTGCTAATTTTAAAGCCTAATATGTAAGTTATTGTTGTAAAACGTTTTTTAGAACCCGGGTCTTGCCCCAGGGAACATGTATCAATGGAAAAAAAGTTTTAAAAACTGAAGTTTTTTTCTGGAGCAGTGATTTTAATGATGCTTAAAGTGAAAAAAAAGAAAAATTTCTTTAACTATCGTACCTGCTGGGTGTCTATAGTATGCCTGTGAAGTGGCACGTGTTTAGAACTGTCCCTGCACAAAATGAGATTACTATAAGAAAAAACTTGACCAGTTGAGTGGTGTCAGCTGTATGCTCCTCCTCCCACAGAGTCAGTCAGTCAGTCTGAGCAGTGGTGCTAGCAGGACGCTCTCACACAAGTCGGCTTCACCTAGGGATAGATCAGCTAGGCAGGCAGGTTGTTCCCCCAGCCCCAGCTGCTTCCAGGACTCACGGATCGCAGCTCTCCTTCCACCCTCTGGCCTCCATATTTCCCCACCACCAGCTCGCTTCCTTCCCCCGGGGGTCTCACAGGCAAGCCGAGGACTGGTGTTTCCCCCGCCTCCCCTGGGACAGCGCGGCCGTCCTTCTAAGGATAAGTCGCAGCTCTGCCCAGTGGATCAACGCTCACATACCGCAGCCATCGGCGTTCTGGCTGCCTCCTATTTCTCCTCCTGGCCAACGGCTCCTCTCCCAAAATACACAGGCAATAGAGGCACCCCGCCGCCACCTCCCCGCCTCTGTTCCTCCTGTTTTTTTCAACATTCGCGCCGACCTGTGGAGATTCGCGGCAGCCGCATTTAGGAAAGGCCGTGGCTTCACCCGCGGCCTAGCAGCGCGCCGCACTATCACCCAGGAATCCCCTCCAAAGCTGCCCAGAAGCCCCCCCCCCACCACCCCACCCTCTCCCAGTCGCCTACCAGCCTTCCCCTGGAGACCAAGCCGACAGCCCCCAGCTTAGGTCCTTTTTCCTGATCGGCGGCCACCCTGCTACACCCCATTACATCGCCCCTATTCTGCCCCACCACGTATCCACCACCCCTTTAGCATCGATCCAGGGTTTTGGCCGATCGCCCTTGAGGGGTCAGGAAGGAATTTTTTTCCCTTGCAGCAACACATTGGTTAGCACAAGCAGTTTTTTTTTGCCTTCCTCTGAATCAACCTGGGAGTGAGGATTTAAAGAATCTTCCCCCCTATCCCATTAAAACCTCCCTGCCCCCCCCCCCATGCTTGGCGACAATGGCTAATCTGACGATTCGCCACAGTATTACCAGCCATCACCAAGAAGGCCTTAAGAATTGAGCAACTATTGAGAATCGATCGACGATCGACTGTCAAAAATTTCAGTCATCCACCCCAGCCTGAGCACATATCTTGTGCTTTGATCAACACAAGATCGGCAGTAAAACACCGATTAGAAATCCATGATTTCATACTACAATACGATTTAGACTGCCTCTTTATTACAGAAAGCTGGCTTACAGCCGACTGTAACACCATTCTAGGAGAACTGGTGCCAGAAAACTACCGTATTATAACGGAAAACAGAATAGGGCAAAGAGGAGGGGGCCTGGCGGTGATCCACAAGACGCATCTTGCGATCACTAAACCAGTCCTTCAAAATCCTCTTCCATTCATGGAAACCCTTACTCTACAACTGCAATCAAATCCCCAGGAGACCATCCGTATTCTACTCTGCTACAGGCCACCCGGGCCAAAATCGCAGTTTTTATCATCACTGACGGAATTTATCTCCACTTATACCCTAAACAGCAAACATCTTTTGCTGCTCGGGGACTTCAATCTCTGGGCCAACTCTTCACAGGATCCGATCGCCGACGCCTGTATTGACTACCTGGAAGGATTAGGACTACAACAACTAGTAGGTGCCCCCACACATGCTTCAGGTCACACACTCAACCTAATTTTCAGACAAAATCTGGAAATAAGTATTTTGGAAAATGAACCGTTGCCATGGACAGATCACCATGCAATTAAATTCATAATTTCCAAAATTCCCCCATTGATAAAAACACCTAAGCCGGTGATAACACACTGGACTAGATCTCAGAGGAAGCTCCATTCGGAACTCTTCAAATCTACCTTAGGAAATAAAATAAAAACACTCCAACCACTCCGAACAGTCTCAGATACATTGGATGCCATAAATACAGTGCTACTACAGTCTGCAGACTTAGTAGCATCGAAACGCAAAGCCCACATCCGGAAAAACAAGTCCGGCTGGTTCAACAACCAGCTATTGCTACTGAAGCAAGAGCGCAGAAGGGCGGAAGCCACCTGGAAAAGAAGCACGTCAGAAGAGAACCTCATCAGCTACAAGACAACAACAAGGAAATACCGTAAAGAAATTTTCCAAGCCAAGACAAATTATTTTTCTGAAGGCCATCAATAGCGCCCTAAATCGCCCTCGCGAACTCTTCAAGCTGGTCAGTCAGACCATGAATCCGGGCTGTCTTGAAGCCCCGAATTCAGATACCCAAGAGTTTTGCGATGAATTGTCGGATTTCTTCATCAATAAAATTGAGGGAATCCGGGAAAGCATTCAACAAAATAATACCCCCCACAACCACCCCCTTAATCAACCACAGAACACCCATAGAAACCTTCTACAATCAACCAAGTTCACTCTGGAACCCATCTCCATTGATGCCACAAGAAATATCATCGGTACTTTGCGAAACTGCACAGCGCCTAATGATATTATCCCCACTAATCTGCTGAAGGAATGTGCCGACATCTTGGCACTACCCATCACGCAGCTCATAAACCAGTCATTCAAGGAAGGCATAGTGCCCTCCCTGCT
This sequence comes from Rana kukunoris, assembly GCA_029574335.1. Taxonomy (NCBI): domain Eukaryota; kingdom Metazoa; phylum Chordata; class Amphibia; order Anura; family Ranidae; genus Rana; species Rana kukunoris. Next base: position 229,024,127 of record CM056050.1, on the reverse strand, counting down.
GAAAGAGGGCATAATCCAGCCCATCTTGAAGAAACCCACCCTAGACCCCAAGGACCCTAATCACCGCCGTCCCATAACAGGCCTAAATGTTCTATCCAAGATAATGGAGAAAGTAGTGGTACAACAGCTGCAACAGCATCTAGATACCTATAATTTACTTGATCCATTCCAATCAGGTTTCCATCCCAGACATGGGACAGAAACAGCATTGCTCAAAATATGGGACGACGCTCTTGAGGCCACAGACAAAGGAGAATCTTGTCTCCTGGTTCTGTTGGACCTAAGCGCAGCCTTTGATACGGTAGATCACAAACTGTTACTGACTCGGCTGGCTGAGGTAGCCAGAGTCGCAGAAGGTGATCTATCATGGTTCTCCTCCTTTCTGGAAAACCGATCACAAACAGTCAAATTAGGACCTTTCATTTCTGAAAAACGCACGGTGTCATGCAGAGTCCCTCAAGGATCCCCCTATCACCGGTGCTCTTCAACATCTATCTTCGCCCTCTCTTTGAAATCATCAGTAGCCAACATCTAATTTATCACTCATATGCAGACGACACGCAACTATACTTTCGCATCTGCAATAAAAAGGATCATCATCTCAGTTTAGAGAATTGTCTCTCTTTGATAGAAAACTGGATGACCAAGAGTTATCTTAAACTCAACAGCTCCAAAACAGAACTCCTTCTGTTTCATGCCAGTCGCAAGAGTCAGCTGGCTATAACTTGGATACCCCCGCCCATTCTGGGCCAGATCATATCCCCTAGCTCCAAAGTCAAAAGTCTCAGAGTCATCTTTGACACCTACATGACAATGGACGCACAAATAGGGTCAGTAGTCAGCGGATCTCACCATCTGCTGCGCCTACTACGCAGACTTATTCCGTTTATCCCCAAAAAAGACGTAGCAGTCATGGTGGGAACAATTGTGAACTCCAGACTGGACTATGAAAATGCCCTTTACCTCGGACTCCCTAAGTACCAAATCGCTCGTCTGCAAGTCGTTCAAAATACGGCCGCCAGACTGGTGACTGGAAAAAAAACTGGGAATCCATCTCACCTTCGTTAAGAACCCTTCACTGGCTGACAGTACAAGACAGAATTACTTTTAAAACACTCTGTCTGACTCATAAGTGCATCCATGGGAAGGCCTGCAATATCTATGTGAAAAGATAGAAGCCCACAATCCCAATCGCGTTCTGCGATCCACCGACCAAAATCTGGTCAAGATACCCAAAGCCAGATACAAGTCCAAAGGAGAAAGAAGGTTTGCTTTCCAAGGTCCCAGACTATGGAACGCTTTACCAACCAGCATTCGGTTGGAGGAAAACCACCTGAGCTTCAAAAGACAGATAAAAACTCTGCTCTTTTGATGACCAGACAGGCAGAAACAACGAGCGCCCAGAGGCGATTCAGTTCGCGCTATATAAGTTTTTCATTCATTCAAAACTGCTTGCGGCTTTAATGTAATGTCTGGTCCCTGCAATATGGATGAAAATCATTGAGAAAAATAGCACAGACACAGACAGTACACACACCACATAGCTTTAGGTGCACACTGCAGAGGACAAGGGCAGTACACTCACTGCATAGCTTTAGGTGCACACTGCAGAGGACACAGGCAGTACACACCACGTAGCTTTAGGTGCACACTGCAGAGGACACAGGCAGTACACACCACGTTGCTTTAGGTGCACACTGCAGAGGACACAGGCAGTACACCATGTGAGAATACTGCAGCTAGCACAATCACCTGCCTGCCAGTAAATTAGTAATTGCAGATTTTCTAAACTATACAGTGTATAAATATATATACAGCACCTGGGATGCATATATATCCTCTACACACTGTAACTTTAACTGTCTAGCCTGCCTGCCTGCCTGCTCTATCTACCTACTAAAAATGACTCTCTGGGCCAGATTCACGAACAGTTAGGCTGGCGGATCGAGTGATCCGCCAGCCTAACTGTGACTTTGAGCCGGCGTTTCTGTTTTCTGTAACCAGAAAACAAGAAACGCCAGGTTGAAGTTCCGATGCGAGCAGCGTAACTGAGTTTCGCCATCGCATCGTTACTTCAACTTAAAAATGGCGCCGGGGGCGTTCCCGCCGATTTACGCTCAAAAAATATGTTAATGAGCGGAAATCGGCAATTCACGATCGAATTCCGGCGCGACGCAATGACGATACGACGTTTCCGGACGGGATACGCGGCGCATAGATATACCTACATGGGGTTGGAGTATCCTATGTTAGGTATAGGCGTCGTCATCGCGTCGGAAAAAAAAAAAAAAAAACGTTGCTTGCGTAAAACGGTCATGAATGGGAATGTGACGTCATTGACGTTCATTCACAGATTTTGGAGCATGCGCACGGGGATGTTTTGACACTCGACGCATGCGCAGTACGTTGGCGACGGGATCGCGCTTAGTTAGCATACTACACGCCCCGTACCCGCCAAATTTGAATTCCGCCGGCTCATTTGCCATGCGCTGCCGCAACTTTAGGAGCAAGTGCTTCGTGAATGACAGCACTTGCTCCTAAAATTTCTGCAGCGCAACGCAAATGAGAAGCGTTACTCCAGAGCAAAGATGCTCTGGACTACCTGAATCTGGCCCTCTCTCTCTCTCTCTGTCTTCTCTATTTTAACCACCTCAACACACTACACAAGGCCGACCTGCAGGCGGCCTTTTATAGTGTGGGGCGTGTACTAAACCCCCTGAGCCATAATTGGCCAAAGCCACCCTGGCTTTGGCCAATTATGGCTCTCCGTTTTTTGCAAGCTGTGATTGGCCAAGCATGCGGGTCATAGTGCATGCTTGGCCAGTCATCAGCCAGCAATGCACTGCGATGCCTCAGTGAATTATGGGCCGCGAAGCGCCACTCGAATTTGGCACGAATGGCCAAAAACGATCTTAATTCGACGAACGATCGAACATACGATGTTCAAGTCGAACATGAGTTCGACTCAAATACGAAGCTCATCTCTACTGGTGAATATCACTGGTCTATTGACTAGTCACTATGTGACTAGAGGTTAGAAAGTAAAGACATGACACTTGTCTTCAAGTATTTAAAGATTATATCATTAGGAAGAGGGGCTTTATGTAGCTTTTAGAAGTAAATAAGATATCTGATATATATGATTATCTCTTATGATATATTGAGAAATATTCATGTATATTTGTTATCCATGAATTTGCCCAATCTAAAGACTAAATCCCTCGCCCTTGCAACAAAACTGGTAATTAAATACACTGATCAAATACTAAAAAGTAATAATACATGCTGTACAAAACCCTACAGTAAGATAACTGTAAGAACAGTATTTGAAGTATACATACAGAATGGATAAATCTCATATTGTCTTCTCACTAATGTAAGACCATAAGTACCTATTAAATCCTTCTTTTCTCTAAATAGCTCTTGAAAGATAATTAGACAGCATTTTGCATTAATCATGGTAATGCTAACGTCTAATGTAATTTCTTATGCACATATAACTAACCTGTGACTTAGATTACATTTTTATATTTGTGGAAAACAAACATTGTGGCCTTCTCAATTACAGGACTACAATATGAATACACCTGTAATTATACTTACATTGCTCACTGTATACTGCATATTCCCAACATTCCTTTATCACAAGTTTCTAATACATTTAGCTTCACTATTTAGTCAGCTGCTGTAAACACAAATGTTAAATAGGTTTATATGCAGTTGCTACGCTAGGCATTCAATTTAAATGTCTGAAGGTCTAAAAAAATCCTTGTAGCTAAAACACTACACAAGAAAATGATAGTACGTCATGTTGCGATTGTTTGAAAAATATTTTAAAGGTGACAAAGGGGACAGGAACACATAAAATGCATACCATAAGCAGCCAATTGACTTTTTAAATTATTTTTTTTCTTTTCACCAGACAGGTTATAGTGAGGTGGGCTAAATGAACCTAAAAGCATTACATTAAAGCAGTGTGAAGGACAGTAGGGCCTTATGAAAGTAAAATCTCCAAAAAACATACTTAGGTCAGAATGCATTAACAAGTAGACTTACTTTTTCTGCATGGAACATGTGTCATATTCCCAGCCAGCAAAAAATGCTTCTGTCTATTTTAGAATCTGTTGGAAAAAAAAAAAAGGTTTCAGCATATCACTGCTATACGCTGTAGTTTCAATTATAGTTCATTTACTGAGTTAAAATACAGTCTGCATGATGTATTTTCACAAAGCAATGTGAGTGTTCACAGCTTAGTGAATCAGGTGAAGGTATTTACTTTGTTCCAATGTTCCAATCACTTACAAGCAAACATATTCTTTATTTATTTTGCTTGTTGATGATTTGGATCCAAGAAGAGGAAAGCTTCACCTTATTTACAAAAAATGTGAAGATACACTTTGCAAAGTGAACATTCACCTTAATAAGTAAATAAGCCATTAGTTTATGAGTAAATCAACCCCAGTGAGTTTTAGAGTCTTATTGAATATAATTTTAGTGACCTAGATTTCAAACAATTGTCAGCCCATTGTCAAGAATTTACAAGAGCTATTTCTTGTTCATTGCTGCAAGTATGTCTGTCAATTAATGCGCTCACATAATCTCACATACATTTTCTTCAAATGTGTAGTAAAGTTAAGTCAGTCATGAAGGAAAACATATTTATAAATGACCAGCTATTTGTTAAATATATAATTTTGTGTGATAAATCCTGCTGTTAAATAGTTATTAACTTAACAACTCAAAAAACAAAAAAATGATGATACAAACCCAATTAAAAGCTGACTATCCACTGTTTGAATTTCAGCTGAAATTCTAGCACTGGATGGTCTTCCCGGCTCAACAAAGTTGATTACAAACTCAATAATGTTTTCTGTCTAAGGAGTTGGGCTTAAAATGGTTGGCCAAACAGGGCCTGTTACCTATTTCTTATTCTGACAGCAGGTCCTAGCGGCTTTCAGAATACAATAGCCCAGCAAGAGAGATTCTTCTATCCATACCATTTGGGTGGATGAAGGAATATGTTAGTTGGAAAAAATCTAATAGTTTATGACCAGATAAAGATACAATATGTAGAAGAAGCTCTGTGCAAGAAGTGCTGTTGGCCAGTTTTCAAACCAGTAGGCAACATTTGGGACAAACTCAGTGGATCAGAATTTGCAACTTGGAAATTCTAGTATACAATTTGAACAATTATATTAAATGCCTTAGTTTAAACCTACTACACAAAGCCTTTGAATTGTTATCTAGATCAGACATCAATGAATATATGTAGAGTACATAATACAGTATATATATACAGTATCGTACAAAATTGAGTACAACCCTCACATTTTTGTAAATATTTTATTATATCTTTTCATGTGACAACACTGAAGAAATAACACTTTGCTACAATGTAAAGTAGTGAGTGTACATCTTGTATAACAAGGTCAACTTGCTGTCCCCTCAAAATAACTCAACACACAGCCACAGGCGAGTACACCCCTAAGAGAAAATGTCCAAATTAGGTCCAAAGTGTCAATATTTTTTCTGTCCACCAATATTTTCCAGAACTGCTTTAATCCTCTCGTGCATTGAGTTCACCAGAGCTTCACATCACAGGTCACCACTGGAGTCCTCTTCCACTCCTTCATGAAGACATCATGACCTTCCATGCCTCCACCTTCCGTTTGAGGATGCCCCACAGATGCTCAATAGGGTTTAGGTCTGGAGACATGCTTGGCCAGTCCATCACTTTTACCCTCAGCTTCTTTAGCAAGACAGTGGTTGTCTTGGAGGTGTGTTTGGGTCGTTTTCATGTTTGAATACTGCCCCACAACCCAGTCTCCAAGGATCATGCTCTGCTTCAGTATTTCACAGTACATGTTGACATTCATGGTTTCCTCAATAAACTGTAGCTCCCCAGTTCTGGTAGCACTCATGCAGCCCCAGACCATGATACTCCCACCTCCATGCTTGACTGTAGGCAAGACACACTTGTCTTTGTACTCCTCATCTGGTTGTCGCCACACACGCTTGACACCATCTAAACCAAATAAGTTTATCTAAGGCCTCGTACACACGAGTAAATAGATTTGTTCAAAACGGTCTGTCCGCGCGCTGACGTGTCGGTGACGTGGCGGTGACATTGACGCTGCCACGTCACCGCACCAGGAAGTAAAACACTCCCGCCCATGAGTCGAAACCATTCGGTGCGTGTGCGAGAAGACATGTCTAGCAGACCGTTTCCAGCAGACAGATTTGATCGTGTGTACGAGGCCTTAGTCTCATCAGACCACAGGACATGGTTCCAGTAATCCATGTCCTTAGTCTGCTTGTCTTCAGCAAACTGTTTGCAGGCTTTCTTGTGCATCATCTTTAGACAAGGCTTCTTTCTGGGATGACAGCCATGCAGACCAATTTGATGCACCTGTTGCAGCGTATGGTCTGAGCACTGACAGGCTGACCCCTCACCCCTTCAACCTCTGCAGAAATGCTGGCAGCACTCATACTAAATGTCTATTTCCCAAAGACAACCTCTGGATATTATGCTGAGCACATGCACTCCACTTCCTTGATCGACCATGGCGAGGGCTGTTCTGAGTCGAACCTGTCCTGTTTAACCGATTTATGTAACAACAAAAACCTGGGGAATGCCCAGGGAATAACCAAGCCTACTTACCAACCAGCTAGCAGAACAACCAATTAACCTGTCTAACAGTGTGCGTTAAAAACAGGGGTTTTGTCCGCACGCATTTGCAAACGCATGCGTGAGCCACAGAGCCGCGCCAAGGCATCCCATAATTCTGTGGTCCTAACACTAACAGTGAGTGTCCTCACAATGGAGGCACATGCATTTTAATGGATAGATAGGGGCAGGTGGACTGAAGGGGAGCCACCCCTCCTTAAAGGTACAGGAGCACACCAAGCACCCAGCATATAGCACAATGGCTGCAAAGGTGTTGGTGCACTGCTGGACCAATATAAACACCACAGGTGAAACAAAACGTATCCACTGCCCCTATCTATGGCTGGCAATCGCAGTAAGTAGCAATGGAAGGCTAAAACAGATAACAACAAAAACCTGGGGAATGCCCAGGGAATAACCAAGCCTACTTACCGACCAGCTAGCAGAACAACCAATTAACCTGTCTAACAGTGTGCGTTAAAAACAGGGGTTTTGTCCGCACGCATTTGCAAACGCATGCGTGAGCCACAGAGCCGCGCCAAGGCATCCCATAATTCTGTGGTCCTAACACTAACAGTGAGTGTCCTCACAATGGAGGCACATGCATTTTAATGGATAGATAGGGGCAGGTGGACTGAAGGGGAGCCACCCCTCCTTAAAGGTACAGGAGCACACCAAGCACCCAGCATATAGCACAATGGCTGCAAAGGTGTTGGTGCACTGCTGGACCAATATAAACACCACAGGTGAAACAAAACGTATCCACTTACCCTATCTATGGCTGGCAATCGCAGTAAGTAGCAATGGAAGGCTAAAACAGATAGCAACAAAAACCTGGGGAATGCCCAGGGAATAACCAAGCCTACTTACCGACCAGCTAGCTTAACCGATTTATGGTCTTGGCCACAGTGCCGCAGGTCAGTTTCAGGGTCTTGGCAATCTTCTTATAGCTTAGGCCATTTTTATGTAGAGCAACAATTTTTTTTTTAGATCCTCAGAGAGTTATTTGCCATGAGGTGCCATGTTGAACTTCCAGTGACCTGTATGAGAGAGTGAGAGCGATGACACCAAATTTGAAAAAACCTGCCTCCCATTTACACATGAGACCTTGTAACACTAACGAGTTACATGACACCGGAAGGGAAAATGGCCAATTGGGTTTGGATATTTTCAATTTTGTTGCCAGCGGTTTAGACATTTATGGCTGTGTGTTTAGTTATTTTGAAGGGACAGCAAATTTACACTGTTTTACAAGCTGTACTACTACTACTACGTCACATTGTAGCAAAGTGTCATTTCTTCAGCATTGTCACATTAAAAGATATAATAACATATTTACAAAAATGTGAGGGGTGTACTCACATTTGTGAGATACTGTGTATGTATATATATATATATATATATATATATATATATATATATATATATATATATACATACACACACACACTTACATATATATTTACTTATTTTATACTAACAATTCAGAGCTTTGAGTGTTATCATTTGGAAATGTATAACCTAATATACACTCACTTGCTAAGGTTGATATCTGGACACAAGATTGACAATCAAAAGTGTTTAATTGTTCAGACTAATGAAAATGCAAAGAATTTTATATTGCCATTTCATCTCTGCTTCTCAGTTTCTCTCCAGCTAATTTAATGAGACCCCCTTCATCCCATATTTAATGGTTGTATAGGGTTGGCAGACTTTAAAAATAATGGTAACCCCAGTCATCTTTAAAAAATACAGTGTGCAACTGAATAATTCATGAAATATCAATTAAAAATGAGCAACCTGCAGAGGTTGGACAATACAATGAGAGGAAGCAAAAGAATAGAAAACTTGATCAGTCAAATAAGGTCTTTTAAAGACCTTTCACCTTTTTGTGAATGTACTATGCTGTTACATTCTGTAGAAATGGATTTCAAAATTGTATACCTAGAATAAAAGTATTTCAATTACTGTTAATCTCACATACATTTTCTTCAATAATTCAACTAAACCTTTAAAAAAATATTCTTAGAAAGATTTATTCAGTTTGTAGATTGGCCACTGGAAAACAGAGTGGCTACACTCTAGCTGGAAGTATATTTGTGGTCAGGTTTTCGCCTTATTTAAATTTGTAATATATTTTGAACTGGAGTACTCAAAAGCAGATTAAGTCCTGGTTCACACTGGGCTGCGGGAGTGAAATCGCGCGATTTCACTCCCTTTGGCAGTCCCGATTTCGGCGCGATTTAGGAGACATCTGTGCAGGTTATTGCACAGATGTCAATGTAAATCGCGTCCTGAAATCGCAAAAAGTAGTACAGGAACTACTTTTTAAAATCGGTGGAGCGCCGCAGATGCGGCGTCGCACCGATTAGGACGGTGTCATTGCCGGCAATTGCCGCCAATTTGAGATGCGATTTCACATCAAATCGAACTAAATCGTACCCAGTGTGAACCTGGGCTTAAGGTTCATGTCTGCAGGCATTCTAGTGAAACACATGCAGCTGTGTTTGAATGAAAAACACAACATTTGGTAAGATAAGGTTGCATTTGTCCTGCTTTGCCTGTAGTTCAAAGACACCTTAATACGAAATGCTGCATCCAAATAAAAACACAGCACAGTTTACTAATTAATTAAGGTCATGGGGATTTTAACACTATGGATATTTTATTGCCATATATTATTGCCATATATTTTAGAAACATGTTTTACAATGTACATGAAAGAAACAACCACTTATCTTTTTATCTGCCCCCTGTTTGGTTCTGGTTTGGATTGACACAGCAAGGATTGGAGTTTCTTCAAAATGGAAATTAAAGCATAACCCTATCAAGAACTAAAGATTCGGCACAGTAACTGGGAAGAGAAAAACAATGAATTGCATATTTAGCAAAAAATGGAGACTGTGAGGTCACAAAGTACATGGCATTGTTAAATTCTTAATTCTGACATGGGGAGCAATGAGGCCCAGCTATCCTGGGAAGACAAAGAGAGAAGTACCTTTTTTGAGTTATTGCTCTAAAGCTTGTTTTTTTCTATTGGTCTTACCATTGGTCTGGGTGTGGTAGTTTAGGAAATATTCTAGGGAGCAGCAGCTGGTGATGTCACCAGTGCAGGCACTCTGAAGAAACGGCATACACGTGTTGTTCCTTAAGAGCTCCTTGCCTTTGCTGTGGCTCCCACACGGTAGTGATGTCATCATGGCTTGGCCAATCAAGCGGCTGCAACTTGTGAACTCTGAAGGAAGACCAGATGAAGATGGACGCCTCTGCAGTGGTGATAGTGCACCTCTGGAGGGCTTTGTTTCAAGGTAAGTCTTTCATAATGCACTAGCATGTGATCCATACTAGCACATTATGGCTTTACCTTGCAGGAGGTTTGATTTTGTTTAGGTTTACTACCTCTTTACAATACTCAGTCATGGTTTAATGTTTTTAACTTTGCTCATCTCTTCCCCATGCCCTTCATTTCATGTCTGATAGTGATGGCTCACTGAGACTGATTTACTAAAGTAAACAAACAATGCAGGGATAAATCAATATGACATTATTGCATGTAATCTTGTGGAATTAATTTTGAAGTATTGAAAATGTGACCTGTGAGCCTATCCAGCAAATGGTACACTGATATTTAATGTGTAAACATGTGGCCTTAGTTTGCAGTACACAAGCAGCTCGTTCTGATATCAGAGCAAAAAACTCATAATATATATTCAGGTTTATTCATTGAAACCCAGTTTAAGAAATCATGTGTGCATGCTAACTCTAGCTATAGCAGGCATATCTCCATATGCACATGCTTTCTCCCATCACATCTTTTTTTTTTTTTTTTACAGTTCCTTTTGATGATATCAGTACACACACCACATGGTTTTGTTTCTAAATGAAATGTGTAAGTTGTCAACTGCCACCACTTAGCTGGTATACATGCAGATGAAGGAGCATGCACTTCATACTCCATGGACTCCATGGCACACTAAAAGGGAAGAGTAACTAGGGGTGACCCCTGCAAAACCGCCAGTAGGAAGAACAATGAACTATCTCTGTACCTAATTATTAAACAACAATATCAAAAAAATACAGTGGAACCTGGGATTACGAGCATAATTCGTTTCAGGAGTATGCTCGTAATCTAAAGTACTAGCAAATCAAAGTGAGTTTCCCCATTGAAGCCAATGGAAACGAAAATAATTTGTTCCGCATTGACTTCAATAAGATGCAATACCGCATGCGGCCAGAGTCGGGGGAGCTGGAGAGTCTCGGAAACGGTCGAAAAGGCCCGAGGACACTTCGACTGACCTCGGCAAACCTTGGAAAGACTTCCTACCTGAGATTTGCTGAGGTCAGCTGTGCTGTCCTCGGGCCTTTCCGTGCATTTCCAAATGGCACAAATCGGCTGCGATAGGTGACGTTCTGCTCTGCTCAGCTTCAGCGCACCCCCACCTCATGCCAAAAGTGGTACTGCACACGGCTTTGAGCCTGGAGCTCCGTACCAACCAGCCCTAACAGCGCCTGCAGCACAACACAGAGGACCGCAGGACTCACCACACCTGGCGATCCAGACTCCTAAACCTCCAGGGACACCCGATATGTCTAGAAGCACTGATTGAAGGGACCTCGGGCTGCTATTTTAAACGGCAGTGCCGTCTGGGTGTATCAAGATGGCCGCCGCCACCCAGCAACATGTGCCAGGTGCAGAGGGACAGGCAGAACCCCTGCTTCCCTCACATTCACCCCAGCAGGCAAGAATAGCAACCGACAACTTATGTCACCATCCATGTCCTCCACTGAATCGGTGCTGGGATGTGGCTTCGCGGACAGTGCCTTCTCTCCAGCTGGGCCTCCTTATACATCACACCAGGGGATCTACGTCCTTTCCACCCCTGCACAGGACACCTATTTTTAAGCATAAGATCTATTCCACAAGTTTTCTGAATTACTGGAGAGGGGTTTAGCCTCCATAGCGGTAAAAATAACAGGAGACATCAAGGCCGACTTCCAAAACCTGGATGGAAGCCATTGAGAACAGGTTGGAAACAGCTCACTGAGGTCATCCCTCAGACTCCCTGGATCTAACTTTGAGGGTGAGCAGAGGCCATCGGCGCTCTGCTCCGTTGTCAGTGCTTCTGTGGGGGGGTGAACATTGGGGTAGTGTCCAATTGTTTGGGAGGGAGAATTGCTTTCTCCACTCCCAGTGGGGATATCTGCTGTTGGGGAAACATCTCACGGAGATCAACTCTCGAACTCCCCGGATCCAACTCTTTTTCTGATGCTGGGCCCTGGATGGATCTTCTCATGGCTGGACCCCGGTAGAGAAGAGATCACCCGTCGCTGGCTACCGACAATGTTGGAGCGGGGACCGAGAGTGGATTTTTTTTTAATTGACGGCGGGGTTCCCCTTAATATCTATACCAGACCTGAAGGGCCTGGTAGTTAAATTTGGTGGGACCTCCATGCTTTTTTTTATTTTTTATGAATGAATTCTCTCTGAATTGCCGGTAGCCGACAATTCATTATAGCCACGAGTCATTTTTAAATGACTTTTTTTCCTTCAGAAATTACACTTTGTGCAGAGAAAGTACGGGAAACATGCCCAATTTCACATGCATATTCTACACACCCCCTAAGTACGAAATTTAAAGGAATATTTCACTTTTTTGTTTCACTTTAAGCATTATTAAATTCACTGCTCCCGAAAAAGCGAACAGGCAATGTTCGAGTCGAACATGAGTTTGACTCGAACTAAAAGCTCATCCCTACCACCCAATATCACTCATAAATAATAAACTGAAAATCCTTACAAAAATCTTTGTTAACTGACTTGCAGCATTTATTAGCTTCTATATACATAAGTAAACATAGTAAAATTACTGGAATCCATACTTGGGTGATATAGTATAATGCCTGAATTACTGATTCGTCTTATGACCGGGATTCCTCCCAAATGTCAATGTAAACTGATGAAAAAGGAGTACTGAGACAAAAGAAGGTCTCAAAATATAGTCTAGGGGAGAATCAACAACAGTATAGTTCAGTAATACTAATAGACTATATTGATGAATGCATTCAAAGTCTATTAGTATTGCTAAACTATACTGTTTTTGATTCTCCCCTAGACTATATTTTGAGGCCTTCTTTTGTCTCATTACTTGTTTTTCACCTATATACATAAGGACCAGGTGGGATTCATCCCAGGGAGACAGGGCCTGGACCATACCAGAAGGGCCATAAATATAATATCCATTCTACAATCAAATTGGCCATGGGGTGCTAAACAACAGGGTCTTCTGCTTTCCCTTGATATACAGAAAGCGTTTTATTCAGTATCCTGGCTCTAAGTTCTAACATTGTTGGAACATTGGGATTTTGATCAACGCTTCCTAGGCATCATGAGAGCCCTTTATTCCTCCCCCAGAGCCCAAATACAGTTACAGGGATATTATTCCAAACCCATTCATATTGCTAAACGCACAAGACAGGGCTGCCCTTTATCACCACAAATTTTCGCCATAGCCATAGAAAACCTAGCAATATCAATACGAGAAAATCCTGACATCAAAGGGGTATCCTGCGGCCCCCAGACCCACAAGTGGGTCTGCAAATGATCTTATTTTATTAATACCTCACCTATTACCTTTCTCCCCAATCTCTGTCAGACTCTCACTTCTTTCGCGAACATCTCTGGCCTACATGTCAACTATAACCGATCTCAAGCCATGAACATTTCCCATGCCCCCGAGACGGTGTCACTGCTGAAAAAGAACTTCAAATTTGACTGGAATGATTCCTTCATCAAATACCTTGGCATCTCCCCCACCCCTAAAGTTGACTCGCTATACACCAATAATTACCCTCCTATGTACCACAAACTTTAACATGATTTAAAGTCTTGGTCCAAACAAAACCTCTCATGGATAGGCAGAATAAATGCTGTAAAAATGACTTTACTACCGAAAATACTTGACCTTTTCCAATCTCTCCCCATCCCAGTCAGGAGAGACCATCTCAGGTACTTTCAAAGCAAAATTCTTAAAGAATTTGTAAAGGTTTATTTTTATTTTTTTTAAATAACAAACATGTCATACTTACCTCCACTGCGCAGCTCATTTTGCACAGAGTGGCCCCGATCTTCATCTTCTGGTGTCTCTCGTGGCTGTCTTGGCTCCTCCCCGCAAGGGCTAACCCTCCTCTGGGAAGCAGTCTCCCAAGGGGGTTAGCTTGCGGGTGCGCTACCGTGATACAGTCCACGCCCATGGCCACCGAATGTATCACTCGGCTCCGCCCCCAGCGTGTCATTGACTTGATTGACAGCAGTGGGAGCCAATGGCTGCGCTGCTATCAATCATTAAATAAAGAAAAGAGCCAAGAAAGCCAGCGCTTTCACGACGCATGACTTTCGAGGGCTCAGATAAGTAAACATGTAAGCATCGGATGTTTTTTCACCTTAATGCAAAGGATGCATTAACATTTCATAGTAAGTCAGCTGCAAAATAGAAAATGAACAAATGAAACAGTACATGAAGAATGTACAGTATATAGATAGACTATAGGAAAAAAAATCCATACCAACAGTATTAACTCCCCCACTGGGAAAGGGTTTTCCTTAGCATAGATGTTTTAAAGTTTTAGTTCATGTGTGTAACACCTTACAGATCTATAACGCCCAATACAATCCTATTTCGGGAATGCATATGTAGCACCCTCTACCATAGGTAGTTGCTAGATGTGGGTTTTTTGGTGTTATCTGCCAGTGCAGGTACATTTAAGCAGGTCTATGCTGCAAGCTAGGCCTGTTTGTTTTTTTATCTGGGGGCAGGGAGTGATTAATGTAGCAGTGGGTGTGATTGATATGTATTTCAGCTTTTGGGCGCCTCCCCTGTTTCCAGTGGGGATGTTCTAGGAAGGGGGCAGGGCTGAGAGTTGGAGTGGCATGGGGTGTATATAGGAGCTCTGACCAATCCCCAACTAGGATTGGCAGGAAGCCGGCCTCCTATATATTCCCTCAGTCAGCCTGCTGTGGGGAGTTGTCGACCGGGTGAACAAAAGAATGGAGTGCTAGAATGCGTGCAGGAGAGACACCCCTATCTGGGGAGGGGGTGTGGATCTGGCGGAGGAGCTTGGGAGTTGGGAGGGAGCCTCTCCTTACACGGTCAATGAGAGGTGTCCTGGAAAAGGAGCTAGAGAGCAGTTGGTCCACAAGTCTGGGTAAATTCTTCAGGAAGGAAAAGGGGCAGGAGTTAGTGAGTGAGGCACAGTGGAGATCTGGAAGAGGCACGCCAGGAAGAGAGCTGGGAGGGAGCCTTTCCTGACACGGTCATGGAAAGGTGTCATGGAACAGGAGCTGGGTGTATAGCCAGAGGAGAGACTGTGGAGTTTGTGTCAAATCGATGCAACCCGAGGGAGCAGGATATGCAAGTCAGGACCGCTGGGATTAGTAGTCCATCATCAAATATTTTCCTCAAGTAATATCCAAGGCCACAAAAAGGGGGTACTGAAGGTCCCTGGCCTATTCAGGATCATTAATTGACACTACTATGACTTATTCAGAGTGAGGCCTAGTGGGCTGAAGATGGCGGGACAGGAGTACTAATCTGTGACAGGAAAGCGATGTGCAGGAGGAGAAGTGACCCGAGGAGTGTAACGTATATACTGCTGTATTGTTTGTAAAGATAATGAATAAACCATTTGTCCATTTAAAGTTGGATCCACTCTAACATGGCAAATACTAATGTGTTCTATGGGCATCCCATATCCCTTCCCCCAACAAAGTTCAATCCCCTAAATAAAACAACAAAACAAAGCAAAATACACTGCAACATGTATTACCACTACTATTCCTTTATATTGGCTTTTAAAATGTACAAATGCAGCCATTTAGAAATTGGATGAAAGGTTTAGCACTGGGAAACACTTTTGAACCTGTTGAGATCCGCGCTATAGCCCAATGACGGCTTTAGCGCTGATCTGAATTGCCAACTTGCCAATTGACGGCCTGTCACTAGCACGTTTCCTGCGCGCGCTCCAGAGCGCGCTGCGGGGAAGTTCTGTGTTGGCCGTGTCCGTTGGACACAGCTAATCACAGATCGTGGCGAACGGCCAATCAGAGTGGCCGTTTGCGATGCGATCTGTGCGCGAATGAGAGATGATCTCATATGTAAACATATGAGATCATCTCTCATTGCCGTTTTACACAGAGACAGCGTCCTGTCTCTGGAGAGGAGACCGATCTGTGTCCCTTGTACATAGGGACACAGATCAGTCACCCCCCCCAGTCACCCCCCCCTCCCCCCACAGTTAGAACACTATGTAGGGAATACATTTAACCCCTTCCTCACCCCCTAGTGTTAACCCCTTCAATGCCAGTCACATTTATACAGTAATTAGTGCATATTTATAGCACCGATCGCAGTATAAATGTGAATGGCGCCAAAAATGTGTCAAAAGTGTCCGATGTGTCTGCCATAACGCCGCAGTCCCAATAAAAATCGCAGATCGTTGCCATTTCTAGTAAAAAAAAAAAAATAATAAAAAAGAATAATTATGTCCCTTATTTTGTTTGCGCAAACCAGTCGCTTATTGCGATTTTTTTTTTTTTTACCAAAAATATGTACAAGAATACGTATCGCCCTAAACTGAGAAAAAAAAATGTTTTTTTTTAAATTGGGATATTTATTATAGCAACAAGTAAAAAATATTGTATTTTTTTTCAAAATTGTGGCCCTTTTTTGTTTATAGCGCAAAAAATAAAAACCGCACAGGCGATCAAATACCACCAAAAGAAAGCTCTACTTGTGGGGAAAAAAGGACGTAAATTTTGTTTGTGAGCCACGTCGCACGACCGCGCAATTGTCAGTTAAAGCGATGCAGTGCCGGAAGCTGAAATTTCACCTGGGCAGGAGGGGGTATATGTGCCCAGTAAGCAAGTGGTTAAAAGATAAAACATGCATTTTATATTCAACTATATGGATCAGACCAAAATGAGGGACGAATAAGGAGGAAAGAGGGACAGAGCGACATTGCTCCAAATCAGGGACAGTGCCTCAAAACCAGGGACAGTTGGAAGCTCTATTCAACTATCTGAAAAGTGTAAATTTGCTGTACCTTGCATCATCAGTTGTGTCCTGCTCATGAAGTAATGCTATATTCTAATAATGTTTGTTTTTTGTTTTATAGCTGTCCCCATAACATGTTTTAAGATTTACTTTTTTAACAGCTGCTGATTTTTTTTCTAATTCTAACCTTTTTATGTGGTTATCTCACAGGCCATATCTCTGAATCTTTTGCAGGCTTTGAAATTCCTAGCATAGAGTGAACTCTTGATATAATAGAAGTGCAAGATAATTGAAGCATGTAGGTGTAATTCAATGAAGTCAAAATAGCCAGACAACACAGTGTTCAGGGCACATTTAATAATACAAGTTTTCACCTCTAACAAACACTTCTAAAAAGCATAACAAATGCTTTTATAAATGCTGCAACAAACCATTACTTTTGTTTGAAAGACAGAATGCAAAGAACTCTTTCAGTAACTAAAATGTTCATAATATGCCAGCTTCATGACATTTAAAAATAAACAAGTATTATGCCAAAGTTTCACATTCTACAATAAGATTTGGAGACACTATTGAAATTATGCAGTAGTATATGTTATAAGAAAGATCAACATTTTATTTTATTTATCAGTGAGTGATAACCTTATCATTAATTTCTGAAAATTGAAATAGCTCCGGTCATTTCATTGCCACTTTATTGGTGAATCACAGTTTTATTGGGCAGTTTAATTGCCCCTTTACAGTAGTGTAAAACACATATTTTGTACGTGCAGCATCCAGGAAGTGTGCTTTAAAGTGGTTGTAAACCCTGTACTACCACTTTTACTTACAGGTAAGCCTTACCGTATATATCTCCTAAACTTTCACCATGTAGGAGTTATTCACTGTATCTGCATGTGCCGACATCATTGACACATGCGCACTAAAGAAACGGCATGCTCATGCCGTTTCTTCAGTAGCTGTGCCATGACCGTCGGCTCCCGCACGCATGTGTGGTAGAGACATCATCGCGGCTCTGGCCAATCACAGCACTGGAACCTGCAAACCCGGAAATAACTCCTGGAGACATGTCGTCAGTCACAGTGGTGTACGGGGACTGCTGAAACAGCTTTGATCTAATGTAAGTATTACATAATGAGCTAGTATTCAATGCATACTAGCTCATTGTGTCTTTGTCCTGCAGGTTGTTTATTTTATTAAAAAAATGTTTTCAGAGTTTACAACCACTTAAATCCTGGGAGCTGCATATACAGTATGACTCTTCAGGTCTGGTATGGTTTTTAAGGGGAACTCCACCCCAAATTTGAAAATAAAATGGCGTGGAGTTCCCCCCAAAAATCCATACCAGACCCTTTATCCGAGCACGCAACCTGGCAGACCGCAGGAAAAGTGGGGGGACGAGAGAGTGCCCCCCCTCCTGAACCATTCCAGGCCACATGCCCTCAACATGGGGAGGATGCTTTGGGGGTCTGTGACAAAGGGGACCCCCTGATCCCAGCCCCCCCCCCGTGTAAATTGGTAATGGAGTACATTGTACCCCTACCATTTCACAAAGAAAGTGTAACAAATTGTAAAAAAAAAAAAAAAAAACACAGACACCGTTGAGAAAGTCCTTTATTAAAAATAAAAGAATAAAAATAAAAATAATATTCCAGCGGTGGTAATCCACTCTCGGTCTCCGCTCCAATGCTGTCGGTATCCTGCGATGGGTGATCTCCTCTCCGGGGTCCAACGATGAGATGATCTCCTCTTCATCCAGGTCCAGGATCCAACGATGAGATGTCCACAGCGCATCACCTGTCTCCACCGGAGACACCCCGGGAGTAATGCGACGGGAGCCAGTGACATCTCTCATGTAGGTGAGGGCGGGGCCACCCGTCACGTGACCCCCTGTCCACCTCTGACTCAAGGGAAACCTGCATTACATCAGAGGGGGGTGGGGTCACCCGCACGTCACTGGGAAAGCCTGGGTTTTCCCTTGCGTCAGAGGGGGCCAGGGTCACGTGATGGGTCGCCCTGCCCTTACCTACATAAGAGTTGTCACTGGCTCCCGCTGCGGATATCTCATCATTGGATCCTGGACCTGGATGAAGAGGAGATCATCTCATCGCTGGACCATGGAGAGGAGCTCACCCATCGCAGGATACGGAGACCGAGAGTGGATTACCACCGCTGAAATCTTTTTTTTATTTTTACTTTTTTATTTTTAATAAAGGACTTTCCCAACGAAAGTCCCACCTCCTTTGATGGACAGTACAGTCGTCCAATGGCAGAGCCGGAGACGGGACTTCCTATTACAGAGGCTGCATTGTAAACAGGAAATACTCCTCCTGTATGCACGGCTCTCGTCCCGCTCCGGAGCTGGGAGATCGTCGGGGGTCACAAAAGATATATATGTTTAGATAACCAGGCGGGCCATTCAAAACCGGGCCAGACTTTGGACATGCTTGCAATAGAGCCACAAGTGTTTTTGTGCCTTTTTACTTGTTTTTTGCACCAGATTTTGCACTCTCCAGTTTAAGCAAGTCAACTCCAAAGGGTCTGGTATGCGTTTTGGAGGAGACTCTATGCATATTTATTTTCATTTTTGCTGTAGGATGTGCAAAAACAAAAGTGACATTTACAAAAAAAAAAAAGAATTTGCACAGTTTCAATTGCAAGAAAATAAAACTTTGGGGTCTGTGTGCTGCTTCTTTCTTAAAAAAATAAATAAATAAAATCTAGCCCAGGTTAAGCGGCCTCTTCCTATTGTTAAATGATCAAGCCCAGTGCTATAACAAGAGAAGAAATCCTAAGTAAAGCAGTGTACCAATCACATTAGCAGAAAGTTACAATTTTGATAAATTTATATACCTAAAGAAATATACAATGTACTCACAGTTAAAAAGATTACAAGTAAGTGATATTTGAAATGTTGTCACTGTCAGAAAATATTGTGTGCATAAAATGGATATGTTATATTGACTTTGGAGTTTACCTCTCACTATTCTTACGGTTTTATAATTCATATGTGTACAGTTTTTTTTTTTTCATGGCTACTCCGTCCATAGACATTCTTACCTATACAGCATCACAAACATTTTTTGTCCAGTTTTATGTGTTGATTTTGAACCTTTTATTACTGTTCTACAGAACCCTGACATTAAGCAGCTTTTTGAGTCTTATCTGGGAATAATGTGTTATTCCTTTGAAAGGCTGGCACTGAGAAGAGGATGCAGAGGGTATAATGACAGCCATTATATGGCGCTAAACCTACACTTTCCCCAGTCAGCAGTAGGCATAGAGATAAAAAGGAACTCTTGGAAAGTGAGCCTAGTGCTACATTTGTCATAAGCGCCCATAGAAACACTAAAGAGAAAGGCAAAATACATTTATAGGAAAAATGCTACTTTACCATTTTACTAATACTGAATAAAGTGACAAGTTCTTATGGCAAATGCATTATGGAGATTTAGCAGTGTTAATGTTTATGCACATCTTGTGCTTAAGTATATATCTTGTCTAATGCTACTATGTGATTTCTCTTATGGTGAAAATTCATTTCATGCATATGTATTATTGTAGATAAAGCCACGATAGCATGCATTTTAAGGATATCTTTCTCACTGAGATACACCTGTAATTATTTATATTAAAGATCCTCCATACTTCCACTGTCGACATTAAGAATATAAAGGAATGGATTTGTGTCCATTGTATGAGTAGAAGTCCTTCTTTTCTAAATTATTAACAGCATAGACTAGTTTAACAGGCTACATTGACTATGGAGTAAAATATGCTGTAAATGTTTTCAATGACTATTACACTGTTATCAACCAGACAAGATCTGAATAGAAAGCCTGGCATCCATACAGGAAACACAGCTTAGCTGGCCCGAGTGTTTGCAGGCATAACTGCACCACCCCAGGTAACTCCACTATGTAAAGGCCAAGTCCAGACAAAACATTTTGTTTTGGATACAACAGGCAAGGTAAGAGCTTATGTCAATTTTTATTTTTATTTTTTATTTTGAGGTATGCTATAAAATATAATAGTATGACATGCCATCAAGTTATGAAAACATCCTTTGCTAGAAAAATGCAAAATGCAAACAGACAAAGGTACATCAGCAAATAGATGCAACAATAATAAAACCACTTTGATATGATAGAACTAAAGTCCAAGGGCCAACACACCCTTAGAAAAAACACATTGCATCATGGCAGAAGGCTTATAGGAGGACAGTGCTAACATGTCTATACTATGAAGGTGGTACAACCAACAAATACATCACTGCTAGGAGACAGGGGTGTTACAAAGACCTCCCTATAGTAAGGAATAACCTTTCCTAGAACCAGTGCAGCAGTACCTCAAAGTCAGACTGAATAGTTTTCCAGTAAATGCGGAGTAGAAAATAAGTCCAAATGTACGCCGTCGTATCTTTACGCCGATTCACAAAGCGAGATACATCCGCCCGACGTAACTTGCCTATGCCGGTGTATCGTGGGCGCATACATACTGCACGCATTCGGCGTTCCCATTATAAATAAGCAAATGAGTAAGATACGCCGATTCACAAACGTAGATGCGTCATATACCCCTCATATAGCAGGCGCAGCTGATGCAAAGGTATGGGCCAGGGAACGACGCCGTCTAATTTTACGTTGCGTATGCCGTTTACGTAGTACTACGTGAATAGGGCAGTGCGTAGGTTACGTTCACGTCGTAGGCATTGAGCCAACATTTCTTAGGGAGTTTATGCGACGTGATTCTAAGCATGCGTGCGCATGCCCAGTTCGACCGCCCATTAATTTGCATGGGATCACGCTTAATTTAAATAAATGATGCCCACCACTTCCTACTATTAATTAGGCGGGCTTACGCCAGGCCAATTTAAGCTACGCCGCCGCAACTTACGGAGCAAGTGCATTGTGAATACTGCACTTGCCTCTCTAAGTTGCCGCGGTGCAGCGTAAAGAATATACGCTATGCCCGCACAAAGATACGCCTCTCTACGTGAATCCGGGCCCTAGAGTGTCTAAAGAGAGAAAAAAAAAGAGGGTGGGTTAAAGGAGGGTAGGGTTATGGTGGGGTTAATGGCATCAGGAGTCAGGCTCTAAAAGGGAGAAATCCGAGTTAAGAATAAGATAAATATTTATCAGAAAAGTAAAACATGTCCCAATAGTGTTTATTATGTTCTTCTATCTATGCAGTCAACTGTGCCCATCATATGCAGCCTCTGTGCCCATCATATGCAGCCAACTGTGCTCCATCAATTGCAGCCTCTGTGCTCATAATATGCAGCCACTGTGCCCAGCAAATGCAGCCAACTGTGACCATCAATTACAGCCAACTGTGCCCAGCAAATGCAGCCAACTGTGCCGAAAATAAGCAGCCAATTGTTCCATCATATGCAGCCAACTGTGCCCATCAATTGCAGCCACTGTACCCAGCACATGCAGCCAACGGTGCCCAGCACATGCAGCCAACTGTGCCCAGCACATGCAGCCAACTGTGCCCATAATATGCAGTCACTATTCCCAGCAAATGAAGCCAACTGTGCCCCATCAATTGCAGCCTCTGTGCCAATAATATGCAGCCACTGTGCCCCATCAATTGCAGCCTCTGTGTCCATAATATGCAGCCACTGTGCTCAGCAAATGCAACCAATTGTGCCCATCAATTACAGCCTCTGTGCTCATAATTTGCAGCCACTGTGCCCAGCAAATGCAGCCAACTGTGCCCATCAATTACAGCCACTGTGCCCAGCAAATGCAGCCAACTGTGCCCATAATATGCAGCCAACTGTTCCATCATATGCAGCCAACTGTGCCCATCAATTGCAGCCACTGTGCCCAGCACATGCAGCCAACTGTGCCCATCAATTGCAGCCACTGTGCCCATAATATGCAGTCACTATGCCCAGCAAATTAAGCCAACTGTGCCCCATCAATTGCAGCCTCTGTGCCAATAATATGCAGCCACTGTGCCCCATCAATTGCAGCCTCTGTGTCCATAATATGCAGCCACTGTGCTCAGCAAATGCAACCAACTGTGCCACTCAATTGCAGCCTCTGTGGCCATAATATGCAGCCACTGTACCCAGCAATTGCAGCCAACTGTGCCCATCAATTGCAGCCACTGTGCCCAGCAAATGCAGTCAATTGTGCCCATCAATTGTATCTTGGTGCCCATAATATACATTCACTGTGCTGAGCCTCTTGATTGGCTTAGATTTGGTTCTGTGTTAGAAAAGCAAATATTAATTTGCTAACATACAGTACCTGGGTGGACTGCAAGTGCAATAGTTTGCACTCAGGGTTCACCTTTTTTAAGTCTATTAGAGCCTATGGCTCTAATCAGGTGCTTAAAAAAAACACCACTGAAATTCAGACGCCTGGCATCCAGAAAGGGTCTGGATTCCTAAATAGGGGGTGGCTACAGCTCCCATGGATGGATTCATGCAATGCATTAATCTATCAATTATACACAGAGGGGGTGGCTGGAGAGATATGGCAGCGCCCGTGGGCCCTTAAAGGGTTTGTAAAGGATTTTTTTTATTTTAATAGCTTCCTTTACCTTAATGCAGTGCTGTTTTCATGTCCTCATTGTTCGTTTTTTGCTCTCAAGTTGCTGTAATTCTTCTCTGATCTCCACACATCCTGGTTGTCTGTTTCCTGATCACCACAGTACTGGAAGCTTTCTCTATGTGGTCACTAATCAAGGAAGTGTGATTACTGTCTGTCTAAAACCCCTTATCATCAATCACTTTCGTTTTCCAAACCATCACTGCCCTCTATTGGCTCTGTGGCTCTGTACATCAGAGAGACAGGAACAGCATGTAAAAACGAAACTGAAACTGTAGGTACATTATATGATTGATTTGTATCTGTTTTTACTCGTTTTTAAAAAGGAATCAGTTAACTATTATGTCTCTATACCCTGTAAACAGTCATTTCAGAAAAAAAAAAAAAATGTTTTCCTTTACAACTCCTTTAATGGACACATTGCCACTGACGGCCTGTAATTTAAAGTTGCTTTATAATGTGAACTGTATACAATATCTCACAAAAGTGCCCCCATAACATTTTTGTAAATATTTGTTTATATCTTTTTAAGTGACAACAATGAAGAAGTTGCACTTTGCTGCAATGTTAAGTTGTGGGTGTACAGCTTGCATAACAGTGTAAAATTTGCTGTCCCCTCAAAATAACTCAACACACAGCCATTAATGTCTAAACTGCTGGCAACAAAAGTGAGTACACTCTTAAGTAAAAAATTTCCAAATTGGGCCCAATTAGTAATTTTCCCTCCCCAATGTCATGTGATTCGTTAGTGTAAGGGCTCTTTCACACGGGGCTGATCAGTAATGATCCGCCCCGTGCACCTCCGTTTGCTCAGCGGGGATCGCTCCGTTGATCCCCGCTGAGCTGCCGGATGACAGGGCGGTCCCTGCACACTGTGCAGGGACCACCCAGTCAGATCTCCGCTCTCCTCTATGGGAAATCGGATGAACACGGACCGTCTGTCCGTGTTCATCCGATCCGATCCGCCAGACGGAAGGAAAAGTAGTTTTTTTCTCCGGCATACTTTGGTGGATCGAAGCGGAGCGGATGTCAGCGGACATGTCTCCGCTGACATCTGCTATCCCATAGGGATACATGTATGTCCGTTTTTCATTCGACAACGGATGGATGAAAAACGGACATACGGAATGTCCGTGTGAAAGAGCCCTTACAAGGTCTCAAGTATGAATGGGGAGCAGGTGTGTGAAATTTGGTGTTATCGCACTCACTCTCTCATCATGGTCACTGGAAGTTCAACATGGCACCTCATGGCAAAGAACTCTCTGAGGATCTGATAAAAAAATATTGTTGCTCTACATAAACATGACCTAGGCTATAAGAAGATTGCCAAAACCCTGAAACTCAGCTGCAGCACAAAGGCCAAGACCATACAGTGGTTTAACAGGACAAGTTCTATTTAGAACAGGCCTTGCCGTAGTCGACCAAAGAAGTTGAGTGCACATGCTCAGTATCATATCCAGAGGTTGTCTTTGGGAAATAGACATATGAGTGCTGCCAGCATTGGTGCAGAGGTTGAAGGGGTGGGGGGTCAGTCTGTCACTGCTCAGACCATACGCTGCACACTGCATCAAATTGGTCTGCATGGCTATTGTCCCAGAAGGAAGCCTCTTCTGAAGATGATGCACAAGAAAGCCTGCAAACAGTTTGCAGAAGACAAGCAGACTGAGTACATGGATTACTGGAACCATGTACTGTGGTCTGATCAGACCAAGATAAATGTATAGGCTTCAGATCGTGTCAAGTGTGGGTTATGGCGACCAGGTAAGGAGTACAAACACAAGTGTGTTTTGCCTACAGTCAAACATGGTGGTGGGAGTGTCATGGTCTGGGGCTGCATGAGTGCTTCCGGCACTGGGGAGCTACAGTTCATTGAGAGAACCATGAATGCCAACATGTACTGTGACATTTTGAAGCAGAGCTGGGCCACAGGACAGTATTCCAACATGATAACAACCCCAAACACATCTCCAAGATGACCACTGCCTTGCTCAAGAAGAAGGATAAAGTTGATGAACTGGCCAAGCATGTCTACAGTAGTGTTGCTCACGAATATTCGCATTGCGAATATTTGCTACGAATATTGCATATTCGAGTATTCGCGAATAACTCGAATATCGCGGCGAATATTCACTATGGCGAATATTCGTATTTTTTCAAATTTATTTTTAAAACAGATCACATCCTAGTGATCTCCATCGACGTCTAAAAGCATTGCTGGTATGATTAGAGAGAGACCCTGGGCCGAGTAGCTGATGCTATTCTTTTATGTTGCCGAAAATTCGCATTGCGACTTTTCGGCAACATAAAAGAATCGCATCAGCTACTCGGCCCTTCTTTTGCATCAGAGCCAATCAGAATAACTTGAATATTCGGCAAAAGGAATATTGCGCGATATTCCTTTTGCCGAATATTCGAGTTATTCTGATTGGCTCTGATGCAAAAGAAGGGCGGAGAAGATAATTGCGCAATATTCTTTTTGCCGAATATTCGAGTTATTCTGATTGGCTCTGATGCGCCCTTCTTTTGCATCAGAGCCAATCAGAATAACTCGAATATTCGGCAAACGGAATATTGCGCGATTATCTTCTCCGTCCTTCTTTTGCATCAGAGCCAATCAGAATAACTCGAATATTCGGCAAAAGGAATATTGCGCGATATTCCTTTTGCCGAATATTCGAGTTATTCTGATTGGCTCTGATGCAAAAGAAGGGCGGAGAAGATAATCGCGCAATAGGAATATTGCGCGATTATCTTCTCCGCCCTTCTTTTGCCCCCTTATTCTCCTTTCTTTTAAGTAGAGTTAGTGTAGAGTTAGTGTTTAGTGCATATTAATTTAGTAATACAGGAAATGATCTCCGTTTATGAGAATTTCGCAATCATTTTCGCATTAGCGAAATTTCGCATTAGCGAAATTTCGCAAAATTTTTTTTGGATAAAATATCACGAATATTCGATATTAGCGAATATTCGCGAATATTCTTCTATATATTCGCGCAATATCTCGAAATCGAATATGGCGTATTCCGCTCAACACTAGTCTACAGACCCAAACCCTATTGAGCAGCTGTGAGGCATCCTCAAATAGAAGGTGGATGAGCACAATGTCTCTAACATCCGCCAGCTCGATGATGTCATCATGGAGGAGTGGAAGAGGACTCCAGTGGCAACCTGCAAAGCTCTGGGGAACTCCATGCCCAAGAGGATTAAGGCAGTGCTGAAAAATAATGGTGGCCATACAAAATATTGACAATTTGAGCCCAATTTGGACATTTTAACTTAGGGGTGTACTCACTTTTGTTGCCAGTGGTTTAGACATTAATGGCTGTGTGTTGAGTTATTTTGAGGTGACAGCTAATTTACACTGTTATTCAATTTGTACACTCACTACTTTACATTGTAGCATAGTGTAATTTCTTTAGTGTTGTCACATGAAAAGATATAATGAAACATTTACAAAAATGTGAGGGGTGTACTCACTTTTGTGAGATAATGTATATGCATTATACCTATCTATACCAGCAGGTGGCACTGCAATGTTATAATATGTATTCTCTTTGGTAAAGAAATTACAGGATGTTCTGTCTATATTAACCACTTAAGCACCGCCTCCTGCACATATACGTCGGCAGAATGGCATGGCTGGGCACATCCACGTATATTTACGTCGGTACTAGTACCCAGCCGTGGGTCACGGGCGTGTGCCCGCGGCGCGCTCCCGTGACGCGGTCTGAAGCTCCGTGACCGGGACCGCGGTCCCCGGAGCTGAAGAACGGGGAGAGCCGTGTGTAAACACGGCTTCCCCGTGCTTCACTGTGGCTGCAGCATCGATCCCTCTTATAGGGGGGACGCGATCAATGAGTCACACCTACAGCCACACCCCCCTACAGTTGTAAACACACACAGGGTATACATAACTCCTACAGCGCCCCCTTGTGGTTAACTCCCAAACTGCAACTGTAAATTTTACAGTAAACAATGCAATTTAAATGCATCTTTTGCTGTGAAAATGACAATTGTCCCAAAAATGTGTCAAAATTGTCCGAAGTGTCCGCCATAATGTCGCAGTCATGGAAAAAATTGCTGATCGCCGCCATTAGTAGTAAAAAAAAAATAATTTATAAAAATGCAATAAAATTATCCCTTATTTTGTAAACGCTATAAATTTTGCGAAAACCAACCGATAAACGCTTATTGCGATGTTTTTAACCAAAAATAGGTAGAAGAATACGTATCGGCCTAAACGGAGGGAAAAACATGTATATATATTTTGGGGGGATATTTATTATAGCAAAAAGTAAAAAATATTGAATTTTCTTTCAAAATTGTCTCTCTATTTTTGTTTATAGAGCAAAAAATAAAAACCGCAGAGGTGATCAAATACCGTATTTATCGGCGTATACCGCACACTTTTTTGCCCTGAATATCAGGGCAAAATCGTAGGTGCGCGGTATATGCCGATACTCGCTTTCCCGCGCCGATTTCGAGCCTGCCCGACTATACCCGAGTGTACTGCGCTCGGTATATGCAGGCGCAGTACACTCGTGAATAGTCGGGCAGACTCGGCTCCTCTCGCGGTGACGTCCTGTACATCCAGGACGTCAGCGCGAGAGGAGCCGAGTCTGCCCGACTATACCCGAGTGTACTGTGCTCGGTATATGCCGGCGCAGTATTCGAAATCGGCGCTGGAAAGCGAGGATCGAGCGGGGAGGACGCTGCAGAAGGATGCCGGACCCCGACGAAGAGGACACCCGAAGCCGCCAATGGACGCCGCGCAAGACACCAAAACTGTAAGTATAAAAAACGTTTTTTCCACAGGAATGGGGGCCACTTTAGGGGTGCGCACTATACGCGGGAGCGCGCTATACCCCGATAAATACGGTACCACCAAAAGAAAGCTCTATTTGTGGGGAAAAAAGGACGCACATTTTGTTTGGGAGCCACGTCGCATGACCGCGCAATTGTCAGTTAAAACAAATCGCAAAAAGGGGCAAGGTCCTTTACCTGCATTTTGGTCCAGGTCTTAAGTGGTTAAGTGCATGTACTTAGATGCTCCTTATTCCTGTGCCATGTTTCTAAAGCTTTTCCATGATAAAGACTAGGGATAAGCTTTATGTTCGAGTCGAACATGCGTTTGACTCAAACATTGGCTGTTCGCCCGTTCGCCGAACAGCAAACAATTTGGGGTGTTCGCTATTTTAAAGGTTAATATGCAAGTTATTATCATAAAAAGTGTTTGGGGACCTGGGTCCTGCCCCAGGGAACATGTATCAATGCAAAAAAAGTTTTAAAAACTGCTGTTTATTCGGGAGCAGTGATTTTAATAATGCTTAAAGTAAAACAATAAAAGTGAATTATTCCCTTAAATCTCGTACCTGGGGGGTGCCTGTAGTATGCCTGTAAAGTATCGCATGATTCCCATGTTTATAACAAAATGACATTTCTAAAGGAAAAAAAGTAATTTAAAACTACTCGTGGCTATAATGAATTGTCGGGTCCCGGCAATACAGATCAAAGTCATTGAAGGTCATTGAAAAATAAAAAATAAAATGTGTGGGGGTCCTACTAAATTCCATTACCAGGCCCTTCAGGTCTGGTATGGATATTAAGGGAAACCCTATGCCATAATAGAAAAAAATGGTGTGAGGTTCCCCCCAAAAATCCACACCAGACCCTTATCCAAGCACGCAACCTGGCAGGCTGCAGGAAAAGAGGGGGGGCGAGAGAGTGCCCCCCTCCTGAACCGTACCAGGCCACATGCCCTCAACATGCCCTCAAAACGATTCCAGCGATGTAATCCAGTCTCAATGTCCAGCGTTTTAATCCACTCTCAATGTCCAGCGATGATCCATTCTCCAGCGATGCTCTCCGGCGAGGAACAATGCACGATTCTGCCTTGACCAGAGGCACCCGGCCGAATGACGTGCAAGCTGTTTGACAGCTCCTTTATAACCAAGGGTGGGGACACCCATGATGTGGATGGGTGACCCCGCCCCTCTGACGGTCCGGGAGTTTCCGGTGACACTTCAGAGGGGGCAGGGTGGCCCTACCCTCGGTTATAAAAGAGCTGTCAAAGAGCTTGCGCGTCATTCAGCCGGGTGCCTCCGGTCGAGGCAGGATCGTGCATCATTCCTCGCTGGAGAGCATCGCCGGAGAATGAATCACCGCTGGACATCGAGAATGGATTACAACGATGGACATCGTGACTGAATTACATCGCTAGAATCGTTTTTTTATTTTTAGTAAAGGACTTGTCCCAAGTCGTCTCCTGTGGTTTTTAACATTTTCACACTTTTTTTGTAAAATGGTAGGAGTGGTAGGAGTATGTTGTACCCCTTACCAATTCACATAGGGGGGGCGGGATCTGGAGTTCCCCTTTGTTAAAGGGGGCTTCCAGATTCCGATAAGCCGCACGCAAGCAGACCCCCACAACCACCGGGCAATAAACATGGGCTCCGTCAATAAATTTGTTTTGTTTCATTCTGTTCCGTTTTGTATTAGTTGCTCATTTGTATTTTGGAATTCATGTCCGAAATTCTATTTGGATTCGTACAAAATACGAATTTTGGTTAGCTTTGTAACATTTTCGTAAAATTACGAACATTCGTTATGATGAATTTAAAAAGCAAACCCAGGAAGTCAACAGTGCTGCTGAAGTCAGCAGTGCTGCCTGTAAAAAATATTGGCTGTTGGCACGGGCCAGCATGTCAACTGCGTATGTCCTGAAAGAATGGAGCACTGAAAGAATGGAGACATCTATTTAAAGGTGCCACTGTGCCCGTTCTCATTCATAATGACCATAAGAATCTTACATTATTGTCTGACACTAAGCACCTCTTTCCCAGGAGGGGAGAGAGTTTTAATTACATTGTCTCATTCTTACACGGTACTAAGAATGTAAGGGCTGACTCCTTGTCACAACAATTTTCCTCCACTTTCAAGATGGAGGCGGTTCCTGTTCCTGTGATTCCTCCTGAACGTATTCTGGCTACGGTTCACACCAATCTCAGTTCTCCTTTGGGAGACAAAATTCTTGCTGCTCAGGTCGATGCCCCTCCTGAGAAAACTTGTGACCGCTGCTTTGTTCCAGAGAGTCTTTGTACTGCCGTACTCCAGACTTACCATTCTCCCAAGGCTGCTGGCCATCCTGGGAAGAATCAACACATATGGGCCATTTCCCAACAATTCTGGTGGTCTAGTCTACGTGCTAATGTAACCGCCTTTGTAACTGCCTGTTCCGTGTGTGCCCAGAGTAAGACTCTACGACACCTTTTAGTGGGCCTCCTACAACCCATACCCAATGGAGAGAGGCCCTGGACCCACCTGTCTAGGAATTTCATTGTGGAGTTACCCAACTACCAGGGCAACACAGTTATCCTTATGGTGGTTAACCGGTTCTCGAAAATGTCTCACTGTATTCACCATTGCCTACTTCTAAGGAACTGGCTTCCAATTTTGCTCAGGAGATCTTTCGCTTACATGGCCTACCCAAGGTTATTGTCTCTGAAAGGGGAAGTCAGTTTGTGTCCTGGTTCTGGCGAGCCTTTTGTGCACAGTTGGGAATTCAGCTTGCTTTCTCCTCTGCGTATCACCCAGTAGTCTAATGGGGCCGCAGAACGTGCCAATCAGTCTTTGGAACAATATTCAACTATATTGCTATATTTCTGACCATCATAACAACTTGTCAGACCTCTTACCGTGGGTGGAGTTTGTTCACAATAGCCCCTTTGAATTTCACTTCCCGTTTGCCCCCGTTTATGGTGAACTATGGTTTCCAACCTTCCATGTTACCTGACTTGTTTGTTCCTCAGAGTATTTAAGCATTAGAGGAGCATCTCTGTGGTCTCCGTTCGACTTGGGCACAAGTACAGGAGGCTTTGCGACATGCTAACAATAGGTACAGACTCCATGCTGACCAACTTTGTGTTCCTCCTCTGAAGTTCGCAACTTTTTAGGATAAACCCAGTGGCTTACACGTTGGACCTTCCTTCCAGTATGCATATCCCTAATGTGTCCATGTCTCCCCATTGAAACATTTGGTCTGCAACCATTTCACCACCTTGGTGCCACGTCCTCACCAGGTTGAGAACTATGAGGAGTATGAAGTACAGTCCATTGTTGACTCTGGTAGGTTCCATGGGCGCATATAGTACCTGATACATTGGAGAGGGTACTGTCTGGAGGAACGCTCTTGGGTCTCATCCTCGGACGTACATGACCCTGTCCTCCATGATTTCCATAGAAGTTTTTCCCTGTTGTTTTCTGAGGTAGGAAATTTGCAAGGCAAATATAAATCTCCAGGTATACTTGATCTGTTATTGCAAGAGGACCTGTACCTGTGGATTCATGGCCAAAGTTTAGCTACCATAAGCAGTGCCAAGTCCAAAAAGATTTGGTAAGTATTACCCTGAAATTGTAGTGTGTCATTGGAACAGGCAGCCACTAGTAATTGCTATTTTGTGCAGTAGAAATGGAGCTTGACTATTATGTCATGAGGTGGAATATCCAGTTGACACTGTCAGGCTTCGTACACACGAGGCAATAGATTTGTTCAAAACGGTCTGTCCGACCGATTTGAACAAATCTGTCTCTTTGGATTTTGGTTTGCTCGCGTGTACACACGAGCAAACCAAAATCCCCGCCAGCAGACGGCGCGCTGACGTGTCGGTGACGTGGCGGTGACGTTGACGCCGCCACGTCACCGCACCAGGAAGTAAAACACTTCCGCGCATGCGCCGAATCCATTCGGCGCCGGTGCGAGACGACATGTCTGCTGGTAAGTGTACTAACCAGCAGACATGTCGGGCGGACGGGTTCCCACCCGATAGATTTCAAAGCATGCTTTGAAATCTGTCGGGTGGCCAAATCTATCGGCTCACCCGTACACACGATCGAATCTGTCTGCTGGGACGGTCTAGCAGACCGTTTCCAGCAGACAGATTTGATCGTGTGTACGCGGCCTCAGTGCTTGATGGATATTGTCAAACTCCAGGAGATCAATTGGAATAGATGGTGAGAGTTCATGGAACAATGCAGTGGTAAAAGAGATTAGATTTTCAGTGGCCTCTGAGTTGCCTGATTCGCAGGGATCACCACATCTTCCAGGTGAAATAGCAACATTGTGTTTTCCTCAAGTAGTGCCTCAAGCTTTTAAGTGTGGTCAATAATAGTAAGTTCCAAGTCATCCACCTGGATCTCTAAATTAGTGATCTGCAGGCATAGTTTCCAGATCTCCCAGGAGAGTTAATCTGTGATCTGCTCTGAAGTGGTTTTGAGCGCTTGCTAGAGCATGGCCTCCAGTTGGTTAACCACTTAAGCCCCGAGCCTGTTTTTCAGATTCGTTGTTTACGAGACTAAAACATTTTTTTTTGCTATAAAATTACTTAAAACCCCCAAACATTATATATATATATATTTCTAACACCCTAGAGAATAAAATGCTTTATGCAATACTTTTTGTCACACCGTATTTGCGCAGCGTTCTTACAAGCGCACTTTTTTTGGAAAGAAATCACTTTTTTAAATTAAAAAATAAGACAGCAATAAATTTGGCCCAATTTTTTTACATATTGTAAAAGATAATGTTACGCCGAGTAAAATGATACCCAACATGTCACGCTAAAAAATTGTGCCCGCTCGTGGCATGGCGTCAAACTTTTACCCTTAAAAATCTCGATAGGCGACGTTTAAAAAATTCTATAGGTTGCATTTTTTGAGATAGGGCTAGAATTATTGCTCTCGCTCTAACGATCGCGGCAATACCTCAGTTGTGTGGTTTTAACACTGTTTTCATATGCGGGCGCTACTTGCATATGCGTTTGCTTCTGCGCGCAAGCTCATCGGGACAGGGCGCTTTAAAAGAAAATGTTTTGTTTTCGGATTTATTTTTATTTGTTTTACAATTTTTAACACTGAAATAAAAAAAATAAATAACAAATTATCACTTTTATTCCTATTACAAGGAATGTAAACATCCCTTGTAATAGAAAAAAAGCATGACAGGTAGGGTTGTCCCGATACCACTTTTTTAGGACCGAGTACAAGTACCGATACTTTTTTCATGTACTCGCCGATACCGAATACCGATACTTTTTTTAAAAGACGTTCTGACGTCACCGCGTGTTTTCCATCTCTCTACCCGGAATACGGGCTGTGTATTCAAGCCGGCCGGCTGATGTGTTTTTTCGCCTTGATTTCTGCAACTTGATGTAAGTGCAAGACTTTTGTTTTATTCAAATAAATAAGGATTTTATGCTATGTGAGGCTTCTTGTCCTTTTATGTCTGTGGAAAATTCGGAGACACCTCATACCTTAATCTGACAACCAGGCTGTCCGCATTGGATCTCTCTCTGATTGCTAAGGAGCAGCATTAACTATATTATGCCCATAATATATGTCTGTCTGGTAAGAGGCTTTATATGACTTCGGTGGAGGTTCTTTCTATACCACACTTTTCCAACCGTGTGATTTTGGCACCTGTGGGAATATCTATCGATGAACTCACCCATATGTTGATGGACATTTACGTTGGAGATATTTATCTATATTTTGGAAATGTTTTATCTGTGCACATGCTGAATTAGCAAAACCACTTAGATAACATTTATCTGTATACATGTTGTAATAGCCGGTTGGAGTTATTTACATGTAATTTTCAGCGCGATCTCATTTTTTGGTTACTTTTTTTAAATGTCATGTGACAGTTTTCAAGCCACAATACAGACTAAGGATATTTTCTTTAGAATTATGAAGAACTCTAACTCAAGACATTATAAAAGAATAAAAATGAGTAAAAATGTTTTATTTGGTTGTCACGCAGTAGTAAAAAACTCAAAGAATTTTCACAGAACATGTTGATAAATACAAAAAAAGTATTCTATTTAGGCATCGGGAGCATTTGCCCGAGTACAAGTACTCCCGCAAATACTCGGTATCGGTTCCGATACCGATACTAGTATCGGTATCTGGACAACCCTAATGACAGGTCCTCTTTAATATGAGATCTGGGGTCAAAAAGACCTCATATCTCATATTTAGGCTTAAATGAAAAAAAAAAATTTACCTTTTGAAAAAAGGTAAACAAAAAATTGTCTCTTTAAGACACTGGGCGGGACTGACGTTTTGACGTCACTTCCGCCCAGCAGAGCTATGGGGAAGGGTGGGTGCCATGTTGGCCTCACTCGCATCCCCACACAGCAGCCGAGCCACCCGATCGCCTCCGCCGCTACCGACGGCTACGGTAAGCGGCAGAGGGCGCGGTAGAGCGGCGGGAGGGGGGCCCCTCTCCCGCTACCGATAACGGCGATCTCACGGCGAATCCGCCTCGGAGACCACCATTATCGTTGACAGGACCGCCCACTGAACATATGGATATCTCGGTTGTGGCAGCCGCTGCTGCCGTTACCGAGATATTCATCCTTAAAGTACCGGCATATAATTACAGTGGGTGGTCGGTAAGTAGTTAAAAAAAGTCAGTCCAGAATGATAAAATAAGAGCTAGGATTGAATGCAACTTCTTTTTCTCCATCGTTATCGGTCTGCACTGGCTGAGAAGGAGAGATTATGTGAGGAGAAATCTTGGAGGAAGCACAGGTAGGTCTTCTTTGATAGGTCTTGGCTTGCCCTTTGTCTCATGGCCCAAAGAACCATCAAATCAGGTCCAAATGAGGTCCAGGCAGTGGTCAGATGGACGCTGCATGGGTGCTGTGGCTCAGACCTTTTGGGGCACCTCATGCCTAGTTAAATCCATTTCTGATCTATAGCCATCAGACCCAATATATGGTTTGGAAACAAATCCAAACCTAAAGTAATTCATCTAGAAGTAGCGGGACATGGGTTCAGACTTCTCAGATTTCCTTGCCTAAAAGCTTGCTTTAGGTGGGTCATAAGAAAAGCTCTATAAACTACACTATCAAAAGGAAACTCTACTTGCTACTCCTTTTACTTGCTTCAGTCTCTTGAAACACTTATGCCGCGTACACACGATCGGTTAAACCGATGAGAACGGTCTGATGGACTGTTTTCATCAGTCCAAACTGATCGTGTGTGAGCGCCATCGGTTATTTAACCATCGGTTAAAAAAAAGCCAACTTCTTTAAAAATTTACAGATGGATACCTAACCGATAGCAAAAAAACAATCGTTTGTAGGCACGACCATCGGTTAAAAATCTACGCATGCTCAGAATCAAGTTGACGCATGCTTGGAAGCATTGAACTTCATTTTTTTCAGCATGTCGATGTGTTTTACATCACCGCGTTCTGACACGATCTTTTTTTTAACTGATGGTGTGTAGGCACGACGGACCATCAGTGATGCCGTGTACACATGGTCGTTTTTTGCGATGAAAAAAAACGACGTTTTCTGTGAAGTAAAAAACGACGTTTTTGAAACGTCACTTTTCAAAGACAATTTTGCATACACACCATCGTTTTTTCACAAAAAGCGAGGTTACGTTCACCACTCTTTTCCATTGAAGCTCGCTTCATAACTAGCTTCTGGGCATGCGCGGGTTGAAAAACGTCGTTTTGAAAGACGTTTTTGCTACACACGGTGACTTTTTGTGAAACAAAAAACGACGTTTTGAAAAACGACACAAAAAATTCAAGCATGTTGGAATTTTTTTTTGGTCGTTTTTTTGAAGACAAAAAACGACGTTTTGCCCACACACGATCAATTTAAATGACGTTTTAAAAAACGTCGTTTTTTTTCATCGCAAAAAACGACCGTGTGTACGCGGCATCAGCGTCATCGGTTAACCGATGAAAGCGGTCCATCAGGTAAATCCTCCTCCTGTTAGATTCAAATGGCAAAATACTACTAACCCTGTATTGCTGCCATGGAGATTATATGCTCTATGAGCAGGGCCTTCCTATTTCTTCTGTATTGAACTGTGTTGTAATTGTACTATCCCCTATATATTGAAAAAGCACTTTGGAAACAGTTGACGCTATATAAATCATGAATAATAATAATAATAATAATAATAATAACATTTGTTTATGTAACAAGTACAAGGTAAATTAAAATGTCAAAGCTATACTGGGGTGTGATGTACAGTATAAGAGGAGTGGGAAGTTTGGAAGTACAGTCTTTTTATAGGGTCCAGACAATTTTTTTTTTTTCATTTTGTAAACAGTAGGCTGCCTTAGAAGCCATTTCCCGTTTTTACTGCTTTCTGTGGCATTAGAGATATTTTTCCTGACTTCCTGCCATGATGAGAACGGTTTAAACAAACTGGAAGTGAGGTTACATCTTCAACAGCAACACAGAAAATAAATATGTTTTTTCATTTGTCTGGGTCCCTGTTATGCCCTGTACACACGATAGGTTAGTCTGATAAAAACGGTCTGATGGATTTTTCCATCAGTTATCCGATGAATCTGACTGATGGTCAGTCATGCCTACACACTATCGGTTAAAAAAATGATCGTGTCAGAACGTGGTAACGTAAAACACAACGATGTGCTAAAAAAAAATGAAGTTCAATGCTTCCAAGCATGCGCCGACTTGATTCTGAGCATGCGTGGATTTTTAACCAATGGACGATCGTTTTTTTCTATATGTTTTTAATCCATCAGATAATTTTAAAACAAGTTCCAATTTTTTTAACCTAAGGATAAATAACCTATGGGGCCCACACACGATCGGTTTGGTCTGATGAAAACGGTCCATCAGACCGTTTTCATCAGACTAACCTATCGTGTGTACGCAGCATATACAGATTTAATTTGATGACTTCCTGTCTGCCAAAACTGTTATTGCCCTGACAGGAAGCAAAGAGAAATCTTTCTAACAGAGCCCCTGATAGTGGTAAAAATCAGACAGGGTACTATACTTTCTTCAACATTTTATCCACACCTATAAAAAAAGTTGTAGTGTAAATAAATAGCTGCAAAATATTGCCGTAATGTCTTTTTATATCATTATTCTAGACATTAGCACACTGCATTGAAGAACTACCTCTAAGCAGTTTATCTAACTTGCACAATTAATGTTGACATTTATCACAGAATGTACTGAGACTATTAAAGCCTAATTTAACCACTCTAAAATAATGTATTAAAATCAATGGGTCATTACTTCCTGTTTTAGAATGATTTATTAATCTACTCACTTGGAAAAAGCAGCAAGGAAGCATAGGGTTAAAACAAACAAGGTTATTTCAAAAAATGTAATTTGCAGCCAGCTATGAGAAATACAGAATATTGTTTCAAACAAGATTATGATCTACAATTATATAATTCAAACAAAGTCAGTTTAATGTACAACTATAAATGTATTTTTCACAGCAAAAATATGTTACTGTATAAATGATAAAAAAAAATTCTCATCACACTCAATTAATCACAGCCTCGTATTTAAAAACAACGCAGAGAAGGTTACATTAATGTAGAAATTAATTAACTAATTTCTCAAACTATGTTCTAAATAGACTCAGATCCATCAGATTTTCCATAGAAAAATATCAGTTCTAGCAAAAAGTCAGGACCTATGCAGAGGAAATGGGTTTAGCTTCTGTAGCAGCAATTTAAAATTCATTATTTTCAAATGTGACTACAGTATTTTGCAACAGATAAAGCGCTTTCTTATCCATAGCAGAAAAACCGAGTGTGACCTGCCTCTCAGATTAGAAAGCCTATTCTTTTCCTCCAAGGTATATTTCATCCACAAAGCAAAATATTTCATTTATATTTAATCATATTTCGTCTTTGTAATTTTGGAAATATTTCTAAGGACCGAGAGCATCAGTACTATAGAAATGTAGGTTTGCACTACATATGTATAGTATACACATGTATGATCTAATTGCTCATGAATCTGATAATTCGGCCCCTCTCTAAAAGGACCACATTAGA
The DNA here is from genome assembly GCA_029574335.1 of Rana kukunoris. Taxonomy (NCBI): domain Eukaryota; kingdom Metazoa; phylum Chordata; class Amphibia; order Anura; family Ranidae; genus Rana; species Rana kukunoris. The sequence goes on along the minus strand of CM056050.1, from coordinate 228,985,991 downwards.
ATCAGTCTTATCTAGAAGGAATTTCGTGAAGTCTGAAATGTTCTAGTTATAAAAACCTTTAAAATACCAAACAGAGTTTGTTTTGTTTGTTTTTCAGCATGTCCAAAAAACTATGGCCCAGATTCACAGAGCAATTACGCCTGTCTAACTGGTGCTTGACAGGAGTAATTTCAAATTTTGCGCGCCGTATCACTAGTTTGAATCCTCAAACCATGATACGGCGGCTTCGGGCTTCGATCCGAGAGGCTTACGTCTTCGTAAGCCTTCGGATCTACGCTGCAATATTTTTGCAGCCGCTGGGAGGAGTTTGCGTCGTTTTCATGCGTCGGGATATGCAAATGAGTTTTTACGGCGATCCACGAAGATACGAGCGGTCTTCGCAATCGCTTTCGTCTATTTTTTTATACGTACTGTTAGACCAGCTTTTTGCTGGTCTAACGGTGCGTAGCCCATGTTAAGTATGGCCGTCGTTCCCACGTCGAATTGAAATTTTTTTTTTTTTTTTTTTTACGTAACTCGTTCGGGAATAGGAATCTCCGTAAACGACGCTACTCAAGAAAAAATGACGTAACGACGTGATTTCGCGCAATGCACGGCGGGAAATTTGCGAACGGAGCATGCGCAGTTCGATCGCCACGGGAACGCGCCTATTTTAAATGCTTCACGCCCCCTACTCGCGTAGATGGATTGCGACGGGAGAAATACACTACGCCGCCGTCGTTTACTGGACAAAATCTACCTGGATTCCACGTAGAGCCAGGTAAAAAACGGCGGCGTAGTGTATTTCTGATACTCTACGATAATCTAATTCTATCTGAATCTGGGCCTATGTTTTTTCCAACTTCATCATTAAAAACGATGCCCACACACCATCGTTTTTGAACAATGATGAACAAAGCGCGGTGACGTACAACACATACGGCGACACTCTAAAGGGGAAGGTCTATTCGTCTTTGGACTGCTTTTAGCTGATTCCGTGCTAGTAAAAGACGATTTGCGCTTTTTTGTCGGTTACATCGTGATGAATGTGCTTACTCCATTATGAATGGTAGTTTTACCAGAATGAGCGCTCCCGTCTCATAACTTGCTTCTGAGCATGCACGGGTTTAAAACATCATTTTAGCCCACACACGATCATTTTTTACAACCCGAAAAACAACATTTTTTAAAATGACGTAAAAATATGCAGCATGCTCGAATTTTTTTTTTATTTTTTGTCGTTCAGAAGATGTAAAACGATGTGAAGCCCACACACGATCATTTTAAATGACGTTTTTTTTTTCATGCTGAAAAATGATCGTGTGTACGCGGCAAGAGAGTTATCAGCCAACTGTTAGCTTACAGAATTGTGGCTATATTTCACTTCAACCATCCCACTGTGGTAAAAAAATTGTATTTTAGGTTTGACCATGACATAGAATGATGTTGTTTTGAAATCAATGCAATACGTGTTGATTTCAAAACAATGAAAGATGAAATACATAAATGAGAGCCATTTTACCTGCCAAAGGATTTCTATTTTTGTTCTTCAGCCCTGAATTGTACACAGCTTTGCCATACCACATAGTCTTGCCTGATGGGAAATGAGACCTTCTTTTTCTTTGCAGTGGTGTTAAGCCGGCCATAGATGGATTGAATATTGGCTGGTTCAGCAGGGACCAGTTGAGATTCGATCCATCTATGGGCATGCTGACTGCACCAAAGTCATTTGACTTGGGTACAACCAACATGTTGGATTTTTAGCATGCAATTACTGTCAGTGGTTACTGCCAGTGACTATAATCACTAGCAAAAATCACTATATTCTCCCAGCAGGGACGGCTCCCCACACCCCACCTTCCTACCATTGGGAGAACACAATAGTTCCACGGGAGGGATTCCCCCATCAAAACAGTCAGTGGTTGCATGGTTGCATTAAAGATTATCTTTGCCCAGCTTTACTTTAATTTCCAGGTCTCAGTTGAGCCCCACCCAGTGACCCAGAGTCAAGAAAGAAGTAGACTGGTGAGCTTATCTCACTGTCACTCTGCTATCTGCACCTATTAGCATCATCCTTACACCACAGCATACCTGATTGGCTGTTTGTGCTAGTTCACCCTCCTCTTCTTTAAACTCTGATGTACAGACTGTGTAATAAACTTTAAGAGGCTTTTACATTGCTTGCATATAAAACATATATTTATTGACATATTAATGATTACAGGGCTACATTTATGTATGTTTTTATAGATGCATGGAATTCAGCCTTTTAACATTTATGACTAACCTGACTGATGCTATAGGCTATTGCAGTCCGTGCATTGCTCATTGGCTTACAAAATAATAGTAATTGTGGGCAGATACAGTATAATTTCATATACATTATCAGAAGGTGTAATCTAGAAGCTAGAAATAGTATACAATGGGGATCGAAAGTTTGGGCACCCCAGGTAAAAATTTGTATTAATGTGCATAACGAAGCCAAGGAAAAGTTTTGGCACCCTGCAGAATTTATAACATGCACTGCCCCCTTTGCAAAGCTGAGACCTGACAGTGTCATGGATTGTTTTCAATCATCATCTGGGAAGACCAGGTGATGTCAATCTCAAAGGTTTTAAATGCCCAGACTCATCTGACCTTGCCCCAACAATCAGCACCATGGGTTCTTCTAAGCAGTTGTCTAGAAAACCGAAACTGACAATAGTTGACACTCACAAAGCTGGAGAAGACTATAAGAAGATAGCAAAGTGTTTTCAGATGTCAATATCCTCTGTTCGGAATGTAATTAAGAAATGGTAGTCATCAGGAACAGTAGAAGTTAAAGCAAGATCTGGAAGACCAAGAAAAATATCAGACAGAACAGCTCGTAGGATTGTGAGAAAAGCAATTCAAAACCCATGTTTGACTGCACGATCCCTCCAGAAAGATCTGGCAGACACTGGAGTTGTGGTACACTATTCCACTATAAAGAGATACTTGTACAAACATGGTCTTGATGGAAGAGTCATCAGAAGGAAACCTCTTCTACGTCCTCACCACAAAAAGCAGCGTTGAACTTTGCAAATGAACATATAGACAAGCCTGATGCATTTTGGAAACAAGTTCTGTGGACCGATGAGGTTAAAATATAACTTTTTGGCCGGAATGAGCAAAAGTACATTTGGAGAAGAAAGGGCACAGAATTTAATGAAAATAACCTCTATCCAACTGTTAAGCATGGGGGTGGATAAATCATGCTTTGGGGTTGTATTGCAGCCAGTGGCACAGGTAACATTTCACGAGTAGAAGGAAAAATGGATTCAATAAAATTTCAGCAAATTTTGGATGGTAACTCTCCTCATTGGCTCCTGCAACTGTCAATCACAACCAGTAAGCCAATGAGGAGAGAGCAGGGGGTGGGGCAGAATCCCGCTCTGTGTGTGGATTGACAATGTTCACAGATGCAAGCCTGCTTGAGTGCCCCAAAGCAAGAGGCTTGCTAGTGGGGGCACTCAGCAGTGGGGGGGGGGGGGGGCAGGACCCCCCGTGGGAAACCCAAAAAGAAAAGAAAACCATTGCACAGAGCAGGTTAGTATTACATGTTTGTTATTTATTTATGAAAAGTATAAATTACAGCCTTTAGAATCACTTTAACAAGAAGTAAAATAGTCCAAAACAACAGTAGCAACTGAAGAGTAATTCATCTTCATAATTTACAGCAGAGATACTAAAGTCTTTGGGGGTTATATACTAAAGGCAAATCCAATTTGCTCTACAAGTGCAAACTACAAGCCCAAAGTGCACTTGAAATTGCACTGAAAGCGCACTTGGAAGTGTAGTCACTGTAAATCTGAGGGGGACATGCAAGGAAAATAAAAAAACAGCATTTTAGCTTACACATTATTGGATAATAAAATCAGCAGAGCTTCCCCTCATTTCAGATCTTCCCCTCAGATTTACAGCCTCTGCACTTCCAAGTGCACTTTCAGTGCAATGTCAAGTGCACTTTGCACTTGTAGTTTGCACTTGTAGTGCAAAGTGGATTTGCCTTTCGTAAAATAACCCCCATTGTCTCTTAGCTGCTTTGCATCTTAGCCTTTCTTAACATATTCCCCCAAAATAACCCATGAAAAAATGTTCAAGTCTTTGGAATCCCTACCAAAAATTATTATGCTAGCATCACATAGCAGATTAGTGTAATCAATAATGTTAAAAACATTTTAAAATAAAGGAGTAAATAATACTTTTGTAACACCTTCCCTGCTCGAAAAAAAACATGTTTTTATTAGTAATAATCTTAAATTAATATTTTAAATATTAGTGAAAAATATACAGACAGTAAAAACTATGATGCCCCTGGTTAGGGAAAAATTGCCCTCTTTATTGCTCATTGCTGAAGGAACCACTAACACCCTCAGGAGGAACGTTAGAGTTTCATGGAGCCCTGTTTAATAAAAGGCTTCTCTTAATAACCACAAGGCAGTCCTGGAGCGAAGAGAGTTGAACTATTGAGAAGAGGATTTGAATTGTTCTATTGTTCCACTTTGCTTGCAGCTACAATAGTCACTGAGAGATTATTTTACAATGCATTTACTGCTTGTTAAAAATATGAAAATCTTTAAATATCCATTGATTGGTCACATGTTTACTTTAAAGTAAACTATTTATTTTTTAACTTTTCAGAAGGTAATGTCTAGAGGTATGAGGAAATATTACACCACATCCCTATTAATTAAGTAGTTTTTGACAGGTATGGAAAGTAGACATGTGCAGACTGGAATATTTAGTTTTGTGTTTTCGTTTGGAAAATACATTTATTTAGTTACTCCGAAAATCGTTTTGATTTATTTTGTTTTTCGTTGGGGAATAGCTTTCGTCTGAAAATCCAATAATATTTGGTTTCTGTCGAATGGTCAAAAGAATATTCGACGGAACGTCGAATCTTTACGTCGAATCGTACATTTCCGTTCGAATATTCCGCCTACAACAATTCTAATGTTGTATGACTAGTAATAATGTCGAATCTATTTTCTCATAAATCGAAATCTAATCTCTGTAATGTCGAATCTATTATTTCTATAGTGTCGAATCTTTTCTCTATAATGTTGAATATGTTCCCTATAATGTCGAATCTTTTCCCTATACTGTCGAATCTTTTCCCTATAATGTTGAATCTCTCTATATCGAATTTTTACCGCAACGAAAACGAAAATAAAGCATTTTTTATGTTGGATCTTTCGGTTTTCGTTTCTTGCGCTTTCGTTATCGTTTGTTAAAACGATAACGAAAAAAACAGATTTTCGGATGAAAGTGCATTCTATATATATATTGTAAAATCATGTACCGTTCCATACAGTCATCATGTAAGTACAATGGTTTCTACTCTACATGTCTCACCAAGATAAAGTGGCTTCTTCAGGAGACTTATAAAGATATCTATGTTTCTGTCACTATGGATAAATAAGAGACATATACAAATGATAGATTACATTTCACAAGATATAACTGTATATACATATATATATATATATATATATATATATATATATATATATATATATATATATATATATATATATATATCATTCCAGGGGGGGATTATGCTCTGCTTCAGTATGTCACAGTACATGTTGGCATTCATGGTACCCTCAAAAAACTGTAGCTCCCCAGTGTCGGCAGCACTCATGCAGCCTAAGACCTTGATACTCCCACCACCATGCTTGACTGTAGACAATACACACTTGTCTTTGTACTCCTCACCAAATAAGTTTATCTTGGTCTCATCAGACCACAGGATATGGTTTCAGTAATCCATGTCCTTAGTTTTCTTGTCTTCAGAAAACTGTTTGCAGGTTTTCTTGTGCATCATCTTTAGAAGAGGCTTCCTTCTGGGACGACAGCCTTGCAGACCAATTCGATGCAGTGTGCGGCGTTTGGTCTGAGCACTGACAGGTTAACCCATTTAACCTCTGCAGCAATGTTGGCAGCATTCATACATCTATTTGCTAAAGACAGCCTCTGGATATGAAGATGAGCATGTGCACTGAACTTCTTTGGTAAACCATGGCTAGGCCTGTTCTGAGTGGAACCAGTCCTGTTAAACCACTGTATGGTCTTGACCACCGTGCTGCAGCTCAGTTTCAGGGTTTTGGCAATCTTCTTATAGCCTATGCCATCTTTATGTAGAGCAACAATTCTTTTTTTCACATCTTCAAAGAGTTCTTTGCCATGAGGTGCCATGTTGAACTTCCAATGACCAGTATGAGAGGGTGAGAGCGATAACATCAAATTTAACACACCTGCTCCCCATTCACACCTGAGACCTTGTAACACTAATGAGTCACATGGCACAGAGGAGGGAAAATATTTACACTTTTATACAAGTTGTATACTCACTACTTTACATTGTAGCAAAGTGTCATTAATTCAGCGTTGTCACATGAAAAGATATAATAAAATATTTACAAAAATGTGAGGGGTGTACTCGCTTTTGTGAGATACTGTATGTGGCATAAATGTTTTTGGCACCTTAAAAATGTATTTTCCTACTTCTTTCTGTTCTGAAGAAAAAGCTGTTTGTTTGTTTCACCGTGTCCTTTGCAGTCTGATGGCTAAAAATGAGAATGTGTTCATTTTAATCTGGTGTACATTCAGTTTGTAATTGGGAAAGCAATGGCATCTGCACTCCTTGGAGAAGAAGATAACCCTTAGGAAGTATCTTACCAAAAATTGCATTTTATAAAATGTATGTGTTACAGAAGAAAGAGGACAAGTGTAATGGGGCCCCGAAACGTATCATTTGTTTTTATAATAAAATATTGTGAAATATTTCAGAGAGAGAAAGAGAGAGAGAGAGAAAATGTAAGTGCCACTGAAATGATTTACAAGTTAACTCCTGATATATGCCAAATAACTTTTTTATGTTCAATAGATTTTTATTGAAATTTTTCATGAAACATAAACATAGCATAAGTAAGGCGTACATGTAACAATAAAGAGACCGTGAAAGACAAAACATACGAAGTATTGTTAATCGATGTATAATGTTTTCTAGTGGGCATAAGGTCTGCGAGTTTCACAGGTCGCGTCAGTTTCTTGGGATATCTAGTATAAGACGGGTGTAGGGTATTCCCAGGGCAGGTAGTGGAGTAGTATGGCTAGTCTAACACGATCCCACACCATGGTCGTTCCAACTAGCTTTAATAGATGATCCTATCTCCTCACGCCCCTACCGTAGTCCCCTGGGTTCTGCCCATTAGATGCGTTGACCTAGCCCTCCACATATTGTATAGAATGTACATTCTCAACAAGTTGTAAGACAAGGTTAGATACAACCTATAGAGAAAAAAAAATATATAAAAAGAAACAAGAATACAAAGAATAAGATAACCAGTTAACCAAAAACGTTTGAACCATAAATGCCCAAGCTGGTCACGTCCACCCTACTCTTTCAAAATTGCAGATCTTCAAGCTGTCTAATTATTAGATTTCCATATCACCCATGGAGCCCATAAGTTGGACACTGCCTCATATTGTCCTTTTGCTGATGCGTGGAGCTGTTCATATATACTATGTATTTGTACTGTAGTTAAGACCTCTGACATTGAGAGAGGGGTTGTAGACTTCCAATGTCTAAGGATGACAAGGCGGATAGCTAAGAGGACATGTGCGTATACAGTTCTCTGTGGGGAGGGAACCGTGTCAATACCTATGGAGAGGATTGCCATAGCCGGATCTAGTAGAGGAGAAAGGCCTAGAACCCTATTAAGAGTGAGTCCTACCTGAGACCACAGCGGCCAAATGACTGGGCACTGCCACAGTATATGATAAAGCGTTCCTCTCCCTCCACACAGTCTCCAACAGTTCGCCGATGTGCTGGGGAACATTTTAGCCAGGCGGTGGGGGGCGAGGTACCATCTAAGGAGCAGTTTTTGGTGCATCTCCAGAAGATTAGTACTCTTGGTAGAGGCAATCTGGATTTTTATCGCTTTTTCCCAGGAGTGGGTCGGAAATTCTACCCCAAAGTCCCTTTCCCAAGCCAGAATATTTGGAGTCTTTGTCATGATGTCCTTTTCCTGAAGCCCCCTATATATAACTGTTATGCCCTTAGTACCACTATTCGGGTGACGAAGGAATTTAGCTATTTTAGTCGGGAGGGACCTAGGGGTAATAGGGTTTTTCCTGAGGAACTGAGCTATTTGGAGGTATTTGTACTTATCTGTATCTGTAAGTTGGAATCTTTCCTGAAGCGCCCCAAATGGCAGCATCCTAGAGCCCACCATTAGGTCATCTATAAAATGTACACCATTATCCTTCCATTTAGTTAAATTAATATCTGGAATTAGATTGTGCATTGCAGTAATTGGGAGTTTAAACTGTTCTGTGGGCCCCATCCCCAGTTGCACATAGATGAGACCAGGCCCTAAGGGTTGCCAGGACCGTGGGGGGGTAGCTCCTATCTAGGGACCTGCTAATATTGGTTGACATCAAAAAGTCTTCTAGGTTTCCCCTCGGGACCTGTCTTTGCTCTAAATCCTTCCACAATGCCCTAGATTCGGGATTAAGCCAGTGTGATAGTTGGGCTAGGATAGAGGCGAAGTAGTAGTCTTGTAGATGTACGTGTCCAATCCCTCCTGCTGACCTGTGTTTGATTATCCTTCCAAAAGCACATCGCGCTCTTTTGCCCTGCCATAGGAAACTGTTTAGGATACCCTGGATAGATTTAAAGTATGCACCGGGAATGGGGATAGGGAGGGTCCTAAATATGTACAGAAGCTGAGGCAATATTAGCATCTTAAAAGTTGCCAATCGCCCCAACCAAGATAATTCAGAGTGGGCTAATTTCTGCAGTTTAGATTTAAGGGTATTCAGGAAAGGTGTATAGTTAGCATTTAGGAGGTCCTCTGTATTGGGCGTTAGAAATTTGTCCTGTAACACCGTCTGAGTCGCAGAGTCAACCCCTAAGTTCAACACGTGTGATTTTGTCTCGTTCACCTTATAATACGACACCCTAGAAAAGTCTTGTAGTATTAACTGAGCAGCCTCCAACGACTTTACCACGTCCGATAAAATTAGTATAACGTCGTCAGCGAATAGGCTTATGACGTGTTTCCTTGGTCCTACTGACAGTCCAGTAATTTGGGGGTGAGTTCTTATGCTAGTGGCTAGGGGTTCCATCATTAAATTAAAAATGAGTGGAGATAGTGGGCACCCCTGACGAGTGCCATTCGTGATCTCAAAAGGGGCCGATAGAGCACCCGCAATGTACACCTGGGCTGACGGACGTGTGTAGAGGGCCATAATGGCCGAGAACACCCACCCGTGGAATCCAAACTTCTGCAACACTCCCGCCAGGAATCCCCAATGGACTCTGTCAAACGCCTTCTCTGCGTCCAAAGATAGGAGCAGAGAAGGCGTTCCCCTGCGTCTGGCAATATGTATGAGATTAATCAAGCGCCTAGTAGCATCAGCTGTCTGTCTACCCTTAGTGAACCCAGACTGGTCAATATCTATGAGATCTGGTAGTATAGACGCTAGTCTTGTAGCTATCAGTTTAGCATAAATTTTTACATCGTTGTTTAGCAATGATATCGGCCGAAAGTTCTGCGGAATGTCTGGTGCCTTCCCTGGTTTTGGCAGGGCTATGATTGTGGCCTTGAGCATCTCTTGGGGAAATGAGGAGGACGCAGCAGCAGAACTGAAAACCCTAGAGAGATGTGGGCAGAGCAAGTCCTGGAAAGCCCTATAATGTTCCCCAGTGTAACCATCCGGGCCGGGGGACTTATTGAGAGGCAGGGATTTAATAATTTTCCCGACTTCTAAGTCTGCCACTGGGGAGTTAAGGTGTTCTAGTTGATCTTGTGTGAGTTGGGGGAGATCTAATTTATTAAGGAAGGTTGAAATTGCTGACTCTGTGGGCTGCGGGACTCTCTGATCGTCTTTGAGATTATACAGCGAGCTGTAGTATCGGCTAAATGTATCTGCTATCGCCTGTGGATGTGTTAGTTTGGTTGAGGTGTTAGGTTCCAAAATATGTGATATCTGGGATTTAACTCTATGACCCTTCACTTTGTTGGCCAGGAGTTTTCCAGCCCTGTTGCCACTTGTATAATAGGAAAGCTTTAGCCTCCTGGATGCCTTCTCAAAGTCCTCAAGGAACCTGAGTCTAAGTTCCGTACGGAGCTGAGAGATCCTATGTGATAAGGAAGAGGACGGGTGGACCATGTTCTGTCTGTCTAACGTTTCAATTTGGGATATAAGCTGAACAGTCTGCTGCTGCCTCTCCCTCTTAAGTCTTGCCCCCATCTGTATCATAATTCCCCTTGCAAAAGCCTTATGCGCATTCCACAGAACAAACGGGTCGTCAACTGACCCCTGATTAATTTCAAAAAATTCTTTCAGCTTCAATTCAATACCAGACCTTGTCGGACCCTCCCTCAACAGATAGGAGTTAGCCCTCCAAAGGTAGGCACGACTGCGGAGGGAAGGGTCCCCCACCGTCAAGCTCACCGGGGCGTGGTCCGACCAGGTGATGCTTCCAATTTTAGCATTGGTACATTGAAATAACAACGATTTATCGACCAGAATCATGTCAATCCTACTATAAGAGCCATGGGCTGTGGAAAAAAAAGTAAAATCTTTTTCATTTGCGTTGAGGCACCTCCATGTATCATACAGTTCATGAGATCGTATGGAAGCGTTCAACGAGGGAGGGAGTCTCTTAGGAGAAGAGGTCATGTCTATCGATGGGTCGGAGGTGGCGTTGAAGTCCCCACATACTACCAGTGCCCCCTTCTGCACCTTCTGTACCTTCCTCATAACTTTGTGGAGGAAGTTAATTTGGCGGGTATTTGGAGCATATATATTGGCCACAGTGTAAACAACGGAGTTGATCTCACAAACCAGGATAAGGTAGCGCCCTTGTGGGTCTGTTACAGTGTGAAGAGGGTGGAAGGCCACAGAGTCCCTTACTGCCACCATCACCCCTCTCTTTTTGGTCTCCGCATTTGCCATGAATATATGAGGAAATTTTGGGTGGGTGCATTTAGGGCATGCGGTTTGTTTAAAGTGTGTCTCCTGTACACATAAAATGTCACAGTCATGATGCAGAGCGTCTTTCCACAGTGACCTCCTCTTGGCTGGGTGATTCAGACCCTTAGAGTTCAAAGTAAGAAAGTGCACCGCCATGGAGATGTATAAAGAAAATGCTTAAAGAGATGATCACAGAACAGTTCACTTACAAGAGATGAGATCCGGGCTCCGGAGGAGGTAGGTGTCGGCATGTAGGCGGTACATGGGGGTGATGAAGGCATCCGGAATGGAGCAGATTGCAAAGGAACGAGCATCATGGGGAGGCCGACCAGCAGGGCAGAGTAAAACTGTTGAAATAAGAAAAACATAACAAAACACCAACGGCCGAAGGCCTCAGGAAAAAAGAGAAAAAAAAAGTGAAAAGGGTGTGACCTTCAGTCACTCAGATGTATACCGGGGGGTATAGGGTAAACTTGGAGCTGAGAGAAAAAAAAACAAAACAAACGAAAAAGGAGTGAAAATTCTCTCCCAGCGGTAATAAGCATATTTAAACACCATTCAGCTCAGGTGTGTGAACGAGCATTTTTACGATCCACAGTGCGCCATTCTTGATCTTGGGTACTGTTGTTGTTACGTTGGCGTGAGGTTTGTTGAGGTTCAGGGATTATTCCCCATGATTGCAACATAGCTAGGCCTTTTTCTAGGGAGTCCATCATATAGTCTTTGTCATCTTTTGTAACTATCAGCTTCGTTGGAAAGCCCCATTTGTAAATCAACTTATGATTTCTGAGGGCTTTCGTGATCGTAGCTAGATTTCTGCGTTTCTGCAGCGTGTATTGGGATAAATCAGTGTAAAATTGTAGATTGGCATATTGCTCAGGAATCGTGTCTGTGTGGCGTGAGAGTGCCATGATCTTCTCCTTAGTGTGGTAAAAATGAAATCTAAGGATCACATCTCTGGGAACATTATCTGACAGATAAGATGGCTTGGGAAGCCTGTGTATTCTGTCTATAGTAAAGTCCAACTCAGACATGTCAGGTAGAGTTGCGGTGCATAGCTGAGTAACATAGCTGCGGAGCTCCTGTTGTTTAACAGACTCAGGGATCCCCCTTATTTTTACATTATTTTTCCTGGATCTGTCCTCCATTTCAGCCATCTTTGCTTTCAGCCCCTCAATGTCATCCTCATTACTGTCATTGGCATCTACCAAGGCATTGATAGTGGAAGCATAGTCCCCCATCTTCTCCTCAACATGAGTGACCCTGTCAGCCACATGCTTCAGGTCAGAGCTGAACTTATGCACACATGCTATCATGTCCGAGTGAAGTGAGCTTCTAAGTGATACCAGCATGTCCTTTAAAACCGTGTCTAGCACAGGTTTGTCAGCGGTGGGGAACGAATCAATTGAATCAGGCATGTCCCTGGTGTCATCCCCTGAGTCAGTGTGTGAGCTCACCTCATGATAGGCCTCCGTGGCATCCAGTCGGAATCTCGCTTTCTCTGGGCTCCCCGAGGATGGGGTGGCGGGGGGAGATGTCCGATTCCTGGGTACACTGCTTCTTTTGGTAGCTTTCCCTGCCTGGGGAGAAGTTTGTGAGTTCCCAGGCCGCGGTGTGGAAGACGCGCCGGCGCCATCTTGTTTCGTCCCCATGGAGAAGAACTCCGTGAGCTTGAGGGGACGATTCCCCTCCTTCTTGCACCTTGTCATGTTCCCAGCTCGAGCCTCGGCTTACAGGGAGGTAGAACACCACGTTAGTAGGTCACAAACCCGGCTGAATCGCGTGCCAATAGCCGCTGTATGTCCGCTGGGTCCAGAGCTCCACTACAGCGCGGCCATCTCGGTCTCCAGCTAGCTCCGCCCCCTCCAAATAACTTTTTTAACTCTACATCAGTTTTCTCTAAACTGTGGTTCTTTGCTTGTCTTAATCTAGCCCTTAGGGCACTATTCATCCTAATGGGACAAACAATGGAGTACTATTCCTTCTACTAACACCAATGATGGGGTACTATTCCTTCCAGTGACACTAACAATGAAGTAATATTCCTCCCACTGACACCAATGATGAGGTACTATTCCTTCCACTGACACCAACAATTTGGCACTATTCCTTCCACTGGCACCAACAATGAGGCACTATTCCTGCCATTGACACCAGCAATAGGGCACCATTCCTTCAATTGAGACCAACAATGGGGCACTGATCCTCCCACTGTTACTGGGGATGGGGCACTATTTCTCCCACTGATACCTACTATTGAGACTGTTTCTCCCAACAATGATGGGACACAATTTCATTGCCTACTGACCAAGGTCACTATGTAATTTACTTACTCCCACTGATATTTAAATCTAAGGCATTGTTTTTTCCCCACTTACTTTGGGGCATTTTCTATTCCTACTGGTCAAAGTCTGGCCCCCATAAGGTCTGAAGGAACACTCCTTTGTTTAGATCCTTGATCTAAATGAACTGTGGGGAAATGTCAGGAAAGAACATTTGCACAATTCATTTACTATACCTCTTTATTTCTATCTACATAGGACCTTGTTAGGAAGGGCTAACAAAGAAATTGTTAAAGCGTAATGATATAATTGGGTTTGATTGATTAGGTGAGGGTGAGATTCAGTAGACTAATATGACAGTACAAAAACATATTTAAAAGGTTTGATGGAATGTTAGGTTTGAAATGTTATTAATTGAGGGCACGTGTAAATTTCAAGTTATTAGATACAGAGTTCATGGGGAAAACTGTTTGTCATCATTATATGGTAATTAGGAGATAATTAATGAAATAGGGATTCAGAAAATAATATGAAGGGTAAATTGATCAACTTGCTGAAATGATGGATTAATTCCTGAACATAAAGTCATGGAGGAGCATCATATCATCAGGCTGAATTGGTCTCTATATCAACATTTAGAGTTAAGTGTTTGTTAATGCACTTATACAAGACTATGCCAGCCAATCTATTAGAGGCTGGCATAGCACACTGTATAAGTTGTTTTTAAAAAAGAGTGTTGAAAATACCGAATTTGAGCTGTCTTCAGGCCGGACACATTACTCTCGGACACTTTTCAGCTCAGATGGATGTCTTCTGCAGGTGGGGGCATGATCTCCCTCTGATATCAGATCATGTTGCAGCTCATCCCCTCCATAGAAGCCATCCATCGGAAGTGGCCACGAGTAACAGGACCAGCCTGAAGACAGCTGAAAATCTGTATTTACAACTTACAACTTATACAGTGTGCTATGCCAGCCTCTAATAGAGGGGCTGGCAGTGACAAAGTTATGTTTTTATTTTAGAATAATAGCGATGGGGGGCAGGGGCAGGGGCAGGGCCAGGCCAGAGACAGACAGAGAGAGAGATGACAGGGGGAGAGAGGAGAGCAGAGATCAGGCAGCGTATGACAGAGGGATGCACTCTGACTGCAGTGATCAGGGCAGAGCAGCCCTGGTTATTGTGGTCTGTTTAGAGAGGGGATACAGGAAGTGTAAAGTTCAGGGTTTTATTTTTACAGTTTAGAGGGGGCAGATTACACAGCACAAGCACTGTGCTGTGTAATCTGCTTTAAAGGGGTTGTAAAGGTTAGTTTTTTATTTTCTAAATAGGTTCCTTTAAGCTAGTGCATTGTTGGTTCACTAACATTTTCCTTTGATTTCCCTTCTAATTTTTTTCTTTGTTTTCTTTGTCTGAATTTCTCACTTCCTGTTCCTCCTCAGTAAGCTGTTCTGGCTGACTAACCCCCAGCCAGAACAGCTTGAATGATGGGGGCAAGCTTACTGAGGAGAAACAGAAATCAAAGGAAAATGTAAGTGAACCAACAATGCACTAGCTAAAAGGAACCTATTTAGAAAATAAAAAACAAACATTTGCAACCCCTTTAAGATACCAGATTCTATATATTTTTTTGGTTAACAAATGCTTTAGTGTGAAAGTGGAGATGGCTGTTGGTTGTTGTGGAGGATCAGCAGTACATATTCTTATTCAAACTAGGAAAAATGCCCTTTTGCGAACAAGGGAAAATGGATGCAGGTCACTGCTCATAGTAATTGTGTGCACGTAAAATGATTTATATATATATATATATATATATATATATATATATATATATATATATATATATATATATATATATATATATATATATATATCTATCTATCTATCTATCTATCTATCTATCTATCTATAGATAGATAGATAGATAGATAGATAGATAGATAGATAGATAGATAGATAGATAGATAGATAGATATTTAGCTTGTGTTATGTTAGGGAATACATGTTACTTTGAGACAATTATGAAACAATGGTAGAAAAGGGAACAGGATATCTGAACTCAGGAAATGTTTGACACATATGACATGGAACATCACTTTAAAGCAGGAGTCTCCAAACTACGGCCCTCCAGGTGTTCAGGAACTACAATTCCCATCATGCCTAGTCATGTCTACGAATGTCAGAGTTTTACAATGCCTCATGGGAAGTGTAGTTCCACAGCAGCTGGAGGGCCGTAGTTTGGAGATCCCTGCTTTAAAGTCTACTGTACATACATTTGCTGAGAACTTGGTGCCATGGGGTTATTACCTATGAGCTATGGACTGGGTGCTAGGGGGATAATTCACAATAGCTGATGACAGAGCGCTGAAGTGTTAATACACAGTAGACTGGGCGCTGAGAGGTTAAAACACAGGCATTGGGGACTGGGCAATGAAAGAATATTGCACATGTTCTGGAGACTAAGGATCAAGAGTTAACACAGATGCAGCAGGCACAAAGGGGTTAACACACATGCTGTGAGCTGGATACTAAGAGTTTAACGCACATGTGCTAATGACTGGGCACCAAGAATTTAATGAACCTTCACTTGGGACTGACTGCCAAGGGGTTAAATCAGATACACTGGAAACTGGGTGCTAAGGAGTTAAAGCACACTAAATGGGCACTTAGTGGTTAATAGACATGTGCACAACAAAAATTTTCGTTTATTTCTGTTTCGTTTCTGTTCGTTTATTGTGATTCGTAATGAGTCGTAATTTCGTAAGACGTTAGTTTTCGTATTCGTATGCTTTAGTATTTTCGTAACACTTTTTTTTTCCGTTTCCGTTTTTTTATGTTAGTTTATTTTTCGTTGATTCGAGATTAGTATTTTCGTTAAATGTTGTATTCTGCCTCGTTCGTATTTTTACAATGAATTTTTTCTTTCATTCGTTTTTACGTTGGTTTATTTTTCGTTGTTTTGATATTCATATTTACATTATATTTTTCATCATGCCGCGTTCGTTGTTCGTTGCTTTATGATCATTCGTATATTCATGTCTGATTTCATTTGATTGTAACAACGTTCTTTTATAGATTTTATTGCATTCGTAATTCTGTTAAAATACATTTTACGTTTATTCGACACACTACTCGTCGTAATTTTGTAAAACATCGTAATTTACTGCGATTGACTAGACAGATCCACAAAACCGGTGCAACCTACCCAAACACATCCTATCTGGACTCTGGATGGAATGCACTGCAGTTTAACACAGATAAAGACACAAGGTCAAGGAGGCACTAGGTAATAAGAAAGAAGCTCATTGGGGGAAGGAACAAACCTCTTCAGGGGAAGGGACAGTGCTGAGTGGCTATTGGTCACAGTACTAATGAAAGTGAATTTACGTTATTTCGTATATTCGTTGTTTTCATTTCAGTTTTCCAAAGATTCGTAATGAATTTTTCGTTAGTTTTGCTTTTCGTTTTTTATTCTTTGTTCGGCATTTCGGTTGTTTTCTTTTCGTTCTTCGATTTTTTTTTGTGTTTGGTATTTTCGTTATTTCTATGTTTTCGTTTCTTTTTACTTTCATTGTGTTGTTCTTTTACATTTAGTAGTTTCATATCTTCGTAGTTTTCCATATTCGTTAATTTTGGAAATATCGTTATTCGTTATTATTTGCGCTTAACCGTTCGTTCATTCGTAGGTTAACGAATCAACGAAAATAACGAATAATGACGGAAAACGTATTCGTAACTAAAAAAATTGCACATTCTAGTGGTTAATGAACATGTATTGGGTATCTGGCAATGGGGGCAAATTGCACATGTGCTAGGGATTGGGCACTAAAAAGCTAACACACATGCTAGTGATCAAGTGCTTTGAGAAGAATGCATATTTGGTAGGAAATGGATTCTGGGTTATTTATGCAGATATTTTGAGGACTGGATATTGTAAATAAAGCACAGGTGCTGGTGACTTGCTGGTGACTTGCTTAGGAACTGACCATTGAAGCATAAGCATACATATGCATTATGGGTATACGAGTTGTATTAGTTATAGTAATAATAAATTTTTTAGATTACAAAAATTATATTAGCACACAGAAAAAAGTTAATACAGTTCCATCAGCTGGAAAAGTAAGCACCCCTGGCAGATGAAAATATATCAAACAGGATCAGTGCTTTTCTTTTCTCCCAATGTCCAATGCAATCCAAAAAGATATTTCCTGATGCCAACTTGGTATCCATACCTGTGATAGAGCTCTGCTCATACACTTCCTCAGGACCATTGAATAGCATATAAAAAGGTACCTAGGTCCCCCCTCCTTTCTTCTTTTTTTCCTCATATCTCAAAGCACCAGTAACGAGTAGCAGTACTTTGTCCCCATCTCTGCGTTAATGCAGCATCTCTCTGGGTTCAGCCTCTCCCAGGATGCAGTCCCAGTGCTTGGGCTGCTAAATGGGCTAAATAACTTTGGGGACCCTTCTGTTGGTCTTGATAGGGCCTGAGATGTTTCCTCATTAGGAACAAACTCTGCCATTATTCAAGTGTCTATGGTATGGGGTTTGAGGGGAGGTTTGCAGCTTTTTCATCCCTTCTCTCTTTCGGTTCCTTTTACTATGGTCTTTTTTTCTTTTTCTTTCCTTCCTTGTCTGCGCTTTTTGATGGTTTTGTGTGTAGCTCTGTTGCATGCCCAGGTGGGTTGATCTGTGCCGCACTGCCTGAGGTGCCTTAGCATTCCTTTAGGATGAGCTTGGCCATCTGACTCTGTGCTTTTCTGTGCAGGGGATGCGCCCCATGGAATCATCCAGCCGCACCGGCCAGTGCATTCACACTGGTTGGCAGGAAAGCCAGGAGCCATTTTGCATTAGGGACTTGCTATCGGGAGGAGGTGGAGTCCTGGGGGAGGTCTCTGTCTCTCCTGGAACAATTTATAAGGCTCAGATTGCCTCTGTTTATTGGCAATACAGAGCCTTCTTGATGATAATATGTGGCATCGGTACATTGCGAGACCCTCGTCAGAGAACAGTTGGCACTCCCACCTCCCTCCAGGTACAGGTTGGGGTAGGAGGGTGCGCAACTAGTGCCCATGGCCACCCTCTGCCCTTAGAGGTAGTGGGAGCCATAAAAGCAGAAGATGTTGTTTCTAAGTACAAATTCATTAAATCAACCACAAATATGTCTTGCTCTCTGTCCTGGGGACCGTTCTGTGACAAATATGTCCTTACATTTCAACCCTATGATCATGAAGAATAGTGCAGTATAGGACTTCAACATCGATAGTGGATTCCTTTGTGGAGGTTCTGCAGTAGGGATCCGATCTTTATGCCCCACCTCCTGGTCACCTACCTACCCCCAGCCCCTGGGGGAAACCCTGCTGTGATGAAAAGTGCTCATGAGTGGATAAATAATTGGTGATCCAATGCTTTGTGTTAAGACAGAGGTGCCCAACAGGGATGTACACTCACCCCTAAAAGTTGACCTCCTATCGCTAGAGTGGTCACTTGTGCTTTGTGGGTGATAAAAACCCCTAGATGGCGTGTTTCAAGGTTAGCTGTATTTAGGATGATCCTCTATGGATGGGAAGAAAAAATGACAGAAGGGGGGCTCCCATAGTGTAAAACCGTAATTTATTAAAAACTTCAAAGTAAAACATATAAGATGCACTCACATGGTTTGGTGCCTGTGCCTGGCAACTTGTGTGGTCAGCATTAGGGATGAGCCAAACACCTCCCTGTTCGGTTCGCACCAGAACCTGTGAACACACCAAACGTTCGTGTGAACTTTAGAACTCCATTAAAGTCTATAAGATTCAAACGTTTGAAATCTAAAGTGCTAATTTTTAAGACTAATATGCAAGTTATTGTCCTAAAAAGTGTTTGGGGACCTGGGTCCTGCCCCAGGGGACATGCATCAATGCAAAAAAAGTTTTTTCGGGAGCAGTGAATTTAATATTGCTTAACCTCTTAAGCCTCACCTTTATAAGAAATGTCACTAGCTCCAGCAGTGTTATTCGCAGGTCTGGCTCCGGTGGAGACAGGCAATGCTGCCCTCTGGATCCCCGACGATCTTCTCATTGCTGGACCGGAGAGGAGATCACCCATCGCTGGATACCGACAATGTTGGAGCAGGGAGCCGGGACCGAGAGTGGATTACCCCCGCTGGATTTTTTTATTTTTTATTTTTAATAAAGGACTTTTTCCACGATGTGTTTTTTTACAACTATTTACACTTCTTTTGTGAAATGGTAGTAGTACAATGTACCCTATTACCAATTCACATAAGGGGAGGGGCAGGATCTGGGGGTCTCCTTTGTTAAAGGGGTCTTCCAGATTCTGATAAGCCCTCCGCCTGCAGACCCCCACAACCACCAGGCAAGGGTTATGGGGATGAGGTCCTTGTCCCCATCAACATGGGGACATCCTCCCCATGTTGAGGGCATGTGGCCTGGTACAGTTCAGGAGGGGGGGCACTCTCTAGTCCCCCCTCTTTTCTGCGGCCAGCCAGGTTGCGTGCTCAGATAAGGGTCTGGTGTGGATTTTTGGGGGAACTCCATGCCATTTTTTTTTTAATTTGGGGTGGAGTTCCCCTTAAAATTCACACCAGACCTGAAGGGTCTGATAATTGGATTTGGGGGGACCCCACGCTTTTTTTTTAATGAATGAATTCTGTCTGAATTGCCGGGAGCCGACAATTCATTATAGCCACGAGTCAGTTTTAAATGACTTTTTTTCCTTCAGAAATGACACTTTGTGCAGAGACAGTTTAAGAATGGGAAACATGCACTATTTCACATATTTACTTTACACCCCCCCCCCCCCCCGGTACGAAATTTAAAGGAATATTTCACTTTTATTGTTTCACTTTAAGCATTATTAAATTCACGAAAAAACTGGCATTTTTACAACTTTTTTTGCATTGATACATGTCCCCTGGGGCAGGACCCAGGTCCCCAAACACTTTTTAGGACAATAACTTGCATATTAGCCTTTAAAATTAGCACTTTAGATTTCTCCTATAGACTTTAACAGGGTGTTCCGCGGCTTTTCGAATTTGCCACAAACACCCCAAATTGTTCGTTGTTCACCGAACAGGCGAACAGGCAATGTTCGAGTCAAACATGAGTTAGACTCGAACTCGAAGCTCATCCCTAGTCAGCATGTGTTTTGATGAAGGTTGTTCCGGACAGTCTTGGTTTGGATGCCGCTGCATTACGGTGAGGCTGGGTCCCCTGTTGGGTCAGATCCGCTCATTTTGCAGATGGATCTGATGTCACAATAACGCGATCAAACCTTGGCGCGTTCCAGCCAATATAAAAGGCCGTCATCAGGAAGCTCTGAATCCGCCCGTTTTAGTGTGGGCTTGTATACCAATATGGGCATTAGCCTACTTAGTAGGGATGAGGTCCGCACATCGTCTGCTCGACCGTTCGTCGAAATTCGAACGTTATGGGCCGTTCGCACCAAATTCGAGTGGCGCGTCACGACCCATAATTCACTGCAGCATTGCACGCTGATGATTGCCCAAGCATGCACTATGACCCGCATGCTTGGCCAATCACAGCGCACAAAAAACGGAGAGCCATAATTGGCCAAAGCCAGGGTGGCTTTGGCCAATTATGGCTCAGGGGGTTTAGTACACGCCCCACACTATATTGTGTAGTGTGTTGCGGCAGTTAACAGAGAACAGAGAGAGACAGAGAGAGTGTCATTTTTTGCAGGTAGATAGAGCAGGCAAGCAGGCAGGCTAGTCAGTTAATGTTACAGTGTGTAGAGGATATATATACATCCCAGGTGTTGTACGTATATTTATACACTGTATAACTTAGCTAGATCAGTTCTTCCTAATCTACTGTCAGGCAGGTGATTGTGCTATTTAAAGATGTTATCACAGGCATAGACACACAGCAGGTACAATATTTAAAGGAATTTACATGTAATTACATTTTTAATGGGGTACTGTTTTAATGTCTGGTGGGAGATAAATGTGGTTCTCTTCCTGGGTGCTGTTTTAGTACTTTTACAGGGACCACATCTGCCACAATGATAAAATCCTTTAAAATCGAACATGGTCTTTTTACAACCTGACTAACTATGTAACTATGAGTGCCTTCATGGGAGCATTTGATCTCCTTCTGATTTTCAATTGACCTTCTAAGCTGTATCAACCTGCTTCAAACTGCCTTTGCATTCCCAGTAATTACAGTATACAGGCACTTTTCCATGTATGTGACTGTCTGTTGATTTCTATAGATAGTGGCCCAGATTCACAGAGCGATTACGCCTGCGCAACTGCTGTTGCGCGTGCGTAAGTCTAAATGTGCGCGTGCGTATAGTTGGACGCGATTCACAAAACAATATACGCCAGAAATCTACGTTTTTTGGTCCGGCGTAATTGAATTAGACATTCGCTTCCCTTCGCGCAAAACTGCGCTAGACACACCATTGATTTGCTAGTCAAATATGCTAATGAGGGAGTTACGGGGATTCACAAAAAAACGCAGTTGCTGCGCAGGCTACGCGATGTGCGCAACAGCAAAATGTTCTGTCTAAAGTTAGAGGACCTAAAAGCTGGTCTAAATTTTGAAAAAAAGTCTAATTGTCAGATAAAGCAACACTGTTAGTGAGGAGTTCAGCAGTCACACGTGTTGCCCAACAATCTGTATGCCAACATGCCAGGGGCATCGTCGCGCATAGCTATACTACTGACTTTAGATGAACAAAGAAGGAGGAGGGCACGGAGGATGGCACTAAGGAGGGCACGGGAGATGGCACGGGAGATGTTTTTTTTTTTTTATTTGCTTATATAAAATTTACAATTTAAATTAATCTAATACAATATTCTTATCTGATACAAGCCCCTCACTCTTCACTTGATATATCACACACGCATAGACATCTTTGGCATGAGTGATTCTGAGGTGTCTCGCATCTTCAGATTCACCCCTCATGCCATCCTGGAATTACCACAACCCTGCAGGAGGACATCAGCAGCCCAACACATGACACTACCCATGACACCCATGACAGCTACATATACAATCAGAGCCCCATCCCCACAGATTTCGAACAGAACATGTATGGGGACAGCTGGCTGGTTGGTGAGTGACATGGGTGGCAGGCATGACTATCCCCTCCCGTGATGCACACCTCACAAGTGGCACATGCATGACTAACATCCTCCTGTCTTTTCCCTTCAAGGTGACTCTGCATATGCACTGGTACCCCATCTCACAATGAGAATGCATGCATGCACACCACTGTGGTCCCTAGCACACACACCCCACATCCTCATCACATTGGATTGGCACCAGTCTACCATGCAGGACTTGTGAGCTGCAACGCCATGCCACGGCTCCAATTATGTCACTGTACATTCATACACCATTCACACAGACCTGGCGATCACTTCTCCACCACAAATGAGGGTGACACCCCTTTTCCCGCAGGAATATCACCCCCACATTCCAAAATCATACACAAACAGAACCAAAAAAATTAAATAAATGACGAGCAAAAATAAAAAATGCCCAGCAAAAATATAATTTAAACAAAATAACAACAAAGAAAACACATAAAAGACAAAAATCACTCTGCAAAACAGTCCTCAAATATCTCAAAGACACGTCACAAACAAACAAAAGCACCTTGCTGTAGAGGGAGGGATACAAAGGGATGTATTTTTGCAAAGGAAGTGCATTTGTGTCTGTCTATTTATGCTGTCTGCGTAGTTCATAAAGTTGCCCTAGTCCATTTCCAATTTCACTGATTGCGCCGCTCCCGAGTTGTGAGCATGCGCACAACGGAGCTGACATGGTTTCCTTCACGCGCGCATGCGCGAGTCAGCCGGCCCTTCATTTGCATGGGGTCACGGCTCATTTCAATGTAACACGCCCACGTCCCTCCCAATTTGTATTACTCCTCCTTACGCCTCAGGAAAAAACCTTACGCTTGTGCAATCTCTTGCGCAAAAGCTTCGTGAATCGCGGGATTACGCGGCTAGATTACGCAAGTCTAACGGAAAAGTGGTGCGCTACACCGGTCCAATAATGCGCCGATGTACGTGAATCTGGGCCATTGTGTTTTTTATGCTATCTGGCTGAAATCATCACAACCAGCCATCAAGCATATCATGTCTATGGGTACCTAAAATAAAAAAAAGTATATCATTTTAGTGTTTTATTTGAAAAAAAATAAACATAATATGTGCCATATTTGACATATTTTGGTATACCAAAAACAATTAATGGGAAGCTGAATTAGAAATAACGGGTTATAAAACATGCTCCCCATTTTATGGCGACTTTTTTTTATAAATATCAAATTAATTTAAGGTGGCATTATTCAACATTTAATTTCTGAATACCATGCAGGGTTCACGGAATATAGGGCTGTGTACATCCCAGATGCACTTACAGTTTATATGCACTTATTTCCATAGCAACTCCTCTATGTTACAGCTAACAGCTTTGTTATCTTACTGCCCTACCCTTGATCTTTAGTGTGATATGTGGCTGTTTTCATTTCCTATTTCATTCATAGGGAATTAAAAGACATGCATATTTATTTATTGTTCCAAACACAATCCTTGACTATGACAGCATAGATATAAGTATTTTTTAAGACTGCAGTCATAAGTGTAGATTCCTGGTATACGTGTCAATGTTGTAATCATACCCAATTCAGCATACTTGTTGATGATACTTGGAATTTCAAAGTTTTCAAAAGGGGTATTTACAGACCAGGACTGTACATGGGCACATGTATTAAAAAAAGTAAGTTTTTATATATGGATACATTTTGGATAATTTATGAATTATTGAAAATGTAAAGCACAACTAAACCTATTATTTACTTTGAATACCCAATCAAGTGCAGATGCATTTTTTTAAGATTGGATAAATGAAGTGAATATTCACGGAATAGAAGATTTTTTTTTAATTAAATCATCCTTTTGGTCCCTATTAGGGAGACCTTCCTGATACTTCCTGATTAGGTTCAGATTAGTAGAAAAAAGGAGGGAAAACCAATAACTATGAAAAGGTATTGATGGTCGGACTTTGAGGCCAAGGAAGTAATTGTTTAAAAATTCAAAATTTTAATATAATCAGGAAAAAAATAAAACATACATTACAATACAATTACATAAAGAAAAAAAGGGGGGGTACAAGTATATGGATTAACCACTGTGTACAAAGAGGTCCTTAAAGTCGCCGACGCATGTTTCGCCGTGAGGCTTCTTCAGGGCAGTTTGGTAAGGACTTTGTAGCGATAGTATATAACAAAGCACATGTAGTTTTATGGCCGACGGTCATACATCGAGTGCATCCAAGATTCCACAAGTAGGTTACAGGCACGTGGATAAGGACGTTTTTAACAGGTCCTCCAATGAATATATAAAAAAATTCGGGATATCTTTACTTAAAGATCAGGGCTGCTTATAAAGATTTCCAATAAAATCAGGCAACGTGTTGCAAGCAGTTTCCTCTCAATTAAGGTGAGGGTTAGCCACCAACTGGGACAGGGGATTTTCGGGACCTCTAGTTTGCCCTGAACAACCTTAGTGAGGGTTCCTATAATGAACTCGAACGCCAATTTGGCCACTGTGTTATCGTATAGTTGTAAAAAAGTCCTGTCACATTCCCAGGGTGTATAGCCGTGTAGTATAAACTTTGTATGTATGCGGATGATGTATTGCTTTTTTTAACTAACCCGATCATTTCAATACCTAACCTTTTTAACACCCTTTCCTTTTTTGCAGATATCTCTGGTCTGTCAGTTAATGTTTCTAAATCTTTGGCCCTCCCTGTTGGTTATCCTCCTGCGGAGCTGGAAACTTTTAAGAATACATTTTCCTTTTCCTGGGTTCGTTCCCTCCCTTATTTAGGTGTTAGGATCCCTGGGAATTTTTCTGATATGTTTAATCTTAATTTCCCTCCCCTAGTGATTAGTTTGAAAAAATTACTCAAATCCTGGTCCTCCTATAACATCTCCTTTTTGGGCAGAATTTCAGCGGTTAAGATGTCATTTCTCCCAAAACTCCTTTACTTATTTCGTGCCCTTCCCCTTATGATCCCTAAAGCGTATCTTCTTAAACTTCAATCCATGGTTAACCGTTTTATTTGGCGCGATAAACCAGCAAGGTTTTCTAAAACAGTTTTATATAAGCCTTCTAAAGCCGGCGGTCTCGGAGTCCCACAGATCTGGTATTACTATTTAGCTAGTAGGTTCTCTCAGCAGGCTCAATGGAGTATTAAAAGACCTAAGGGCCCTTGGGTCAAGTTTGAACAAGATTCCATTTCCCCATTTTACCTTCCAGGTCTCTTGTGGTTTTCTGGTCCTTGTCCTCCAAGAGTTATCCAGTCTAAATCTTCTAGTTTCTTAGGGACTGAAATTGTGGTTTCGTCTGGGCCCTTCTTTAGAGCTGTTTTCTCAATCCCCCTCTGGGGCTTCCTTTTTAGGGGACCCCAGGTTCCCTACTGCCTTCACCGACCCGGACTCCTTCCGTTGGTGGACTGATATGGGCTTGACGTCCCTAGGAGATTTACAACATAATGGAAAATTCATGTCCTTTTCCTTGTTACAATCTCTTAAAGGGGCTCCTTTGAGTGAATTTTTCAGATTCATGCAAATTAGACATTTTTTTCTGACTCATTATGCTCTCTCTCCCTCTGCCGCTTACTTTCCATTTGAGACCATATGTAAATCAGGTCCTAGACAAAGAGGCCTTATCTCCCTCTTATATAACGATATGGCGTGTAGGGGCTTCAGTCCTTTGCTCAAGCATATGCTTCAATGGGAGTCGGAGCTTAGCCTCGGCTATAGCCCGGAGGATTGGCAGAGGAACTGGCGCAACCTTCGTAAATGCACGGTCTCTCTCTCTTTCAGGGAGACAGCGATTACATTTTTTACTCGCTGGTATTATACGGATCAATGGCTGGCCGGATTTTCCCTCAGTCCTCCTCTCTGTGCTTCCGTGGCTGCCCGACACCCGGTTCCTTTCTACATATCTTTTGGGAGTGCGAGAAGATCTCTCCTATCTGGCAGACTGCCTTTGTACTCATCGACAAATTTGTTGGGAGTCATGTTGATTTGTCGTATAGACATTGCCTCTTATTTGAGGGGATCCCTGGCACTCCCAAACCCTTGAGATTCTTAATCCACACGCTGTGCATAGCAGTCCTTTGGGCCATTGCCTTGAATTGGAAATCCCCTTCAGTCCCCTTTGCTCAGGTTAATTCCAGAATGGACCTAATTATGTTGTCTGAGCGAATTTTTCACACACTCCATGACACAATCCCTATTTACGATGCTAAGTGGAATCCTTGGTGGCTTTTACGCTTCCAAGACTGACCTGTAGGAACCGTTTTTCTTCTTTCTTTTTTGTTTTTTCTTTCATGTTCTTTCTTCTGTGATTCTCAGTGTTTCTGAATATTTCCTTTTCTTTTAATTTTGTTTGCTATATTCTGTTCTAAGGTGTATAGTCATTTGAGGTACTGACTCTTTTACATACCAGATTATTCAACAGTTGCCTATACCTTGCACAATTCGTAATGCACTAGTTGAATCTATGTTTGACCTTGAATCTATGTTTGACCTAGATCATATGACTTTTCTCTATTGTGCATTGTCAATTTTCTGCTACGCTTATTGCTGTATTTTTTATGTTGTTGAACTGTACATTCTAATGTTTTTTCTTGCTTTTTCCAATAAAAACTTTCAAGTATAAAAAAAAAAAGAAAAAAAAAAAGAATAAGCTACTTCTCCAATACGTTTACTGGAAGTAGCGCCTGTTCAGCATCACCCCGTAGGTTCAAAGTTCCGCTGACCCCCGAGAGCGAGTCCCGTCCCAAGCCCCCCCGCACCCCTAATGGGTATAACTGTGCCGGGAGGAAGGGGTGCCGACTCCCACCCATCGACCCACTCCATTACGTAATGTTCACCAGGGGTTACAGTGACAGGGTGATCAACCAACTTATGAAACAGGCTGCAACATCTCGTACCATCTACATCAACGTATAGCATTTCCCTGCAACAGGCACTACTAAGCTTATGTAACATGGAGAAAATATCAGTGCCTAGGGGTAGTTCCTTGACAATACGGGGGATTGTGGGAGAGTAAAAGGGGGTGGGGTAGAAAGGAGAAGAAAGGAAGTGGAGAAAAAGAAAATGAGAGAGAAAGTACCTGCAGACAGTCTGGATCCAAACCCTATCAGATCTATCAAGACACAAATATAGAGTCATCTATTCCCATGTATTTAGCCCATGGTTCCCTGATCTTCCTAAACCGGGCAAAATTATCTAAGATAGAGCTCACCATCTTCTCTTGAGACATAATCCACAACATTTTTCGTTGGGCCGCTGTAATTGAGACCTTGGGAAGCTTCCAGGCCCTAGCTAAGGTAATTTTAGCACCCAAAAAGATAAAGAAAATTAGTTTACGGGAGGGTTTTGAGGCCTTAGGAATTAACTGGTTGAGAAGAGCCGTTGAAGGAGATCTGGGAATCGCAAGGCCTGTGACTTTGGATGCTATTCGGAAAATGTTGTTCCAAAAACCTCTGATTTTTGGGCACTCCCACCATATGTGCAGCATGGAACCCCTTAATTGGCACCCTCAGAATCACAAAGGGGAAACTGAAGGAAATATAGTGGAGAGCCCAAAGGGGAGTTTTTACCATCTGGTAAAAACCTTCAAATTGGCTTCAACAAGAGAAATATTGAGGATACCCTTAAATGATGTGCATAGGCCTTGTGCCAGGTGTCCAGGTCCCAGGTCACCTGCAAATCAGCCTCCCACGCCAGCATATAGGGCATTTGTGGCTATCCATGGAAAGTGACAAATAAATTATGAAAAACCCCTCCTCAGCTCCATTAGGCGTCCACACCACTGTTCGTATGGGGTGAATTGGGGAGGCACAGGTTTCGTGGACCAGATAGATTGGAGGAAGCGTGACAATTGATAAAACCTGAATCTCTCTGAGTCAGGTAGTTCTAATAGATATTGGGAGTGAGCGAAAGAGATAAAGAAGCCTTGGTAGCAGGGTCATCTTTACAGAGTTTATCCTCCCTAACCAGGAGATCTGATTCAAATTTTTTGTAAATGGGGGGGTAGTTTGCTTGGTAGAGTTGTTCGAATTTGGAGGTTAGATTTATTTCCAGATAACGGATGGAAGACTCACTCCACGTAAAGCGAAAAGAGTCCTTCAGCTGAGCAACCAAGGATGGTCAGAGGGAGATGTTAAGGGCTTGCGACTATAATTAACCCGTAGACCCGATATTTCCGCAAAATCATCTAATGTTGTAGTGGGGGAGGTAATGAAAAGGATAAGATCGTCTGAGAACATTGGGCTGTGGTTTAATTCAACATTTTGCATCACTTTTAAAATACTCTTTTAATGCCCCAGACATATTTATCAGTTTATATTTCATATATACTTACTCGTTCACATATTATATACACTGCTCAAAAAATGAAAGGAACACTTTTAAAACACATCAGATCTCAATGGGGAAAAATAATGCTGTACATTTATACTTAATGTGTTAGGCTTCGTACAGACGACCGAGAATCTCGTCAGGAAAAACCCGTTGTTTTCCCTGACGAGATTCTTGGCAAGAAACTCTTGCCGCCCGAGTGTACTGACTTTCATTTCAAAAGAACCGTGGTTCTCTTGAAAGGAAAAAATGTGGTGACGTCATTGTGTATGATGAGCATGCGCTCGTCACATTCGATACCCTACCTATGCCGTGGAAGCTACCGTGCATGCGTCAAAGTCATTTCGAGCATGCGCAGGTTTCCACGGCGACAGGTAAGTATACATACTCTCGGGTTTCTCATCTGGAAACAGGCAAATGAGAATCTCAACGAGAAAAAAGAAAACAGGTTCCCATTTTTTCTAGTCGAGATTCTGGCCAGATTTCCAGATGAGAAACCTGAATGACTCGTGCACACAAACGGGAATCTCGGCAAGAAGCAGTTTTCTTGCTGGTTTTTGCAGAGAAACCCGGTTGTGTGTACGAGGTCTTAGGAATGAAAGAATGCCACATCATTCGACGGAAATGAAAATTATCAAGACACCTCAAAAATTTCAAGTGAAAAAGTGATGCAGCAGGCTAGTCCATTTTGCAAAAATGTCATTGCAGCAACAAAAAATGGTACTCAGTAGTTTGTATGACCCCTACACGCTTGCATGCATGCCTGACAACATTGGGGCATGCTCCTAATAACCCAGGACCTACTGCACCAGTGTAGGGTCTGACAATGGGTCCAAGGATTTCATCTCGATACCTAATGGCAGTCAGGGTGTCATTGTCTAGCCTGTAGAGGTCTGTGTGTCCCTCCATGTATATGCCTCCCCAGACCATCACTGACCCACCACCAAACTGGTCATGCTTAACAATTTTACAGGCAGCATAACATTTTCCACGGCTTCTCCTAACCCTTTCATGTCTGTCACATGTGTTCAGGGTAAACCTGCTCTCATCTGTGAAAAGCACAGGGCAACATACCTGCCCATTCTGGTGTTTAATGACAAATGCCAATCAAGTTCCACAGTGCAGTGAGCACAAGGCCCATTAGAGGATGTCAGGCCCTCAGGCCACCCTCATAAAGTCTGCTTCTGATTGTTTGGTCATAGACATTCACACAAGTGGCCTGCTGGAGGTAATTTTTTAGGTCTCTGGCAGTGCTCATCCTGTTCCTCCTTGCACAAAGGAGCAGATACCAGTCCTACTGAAGGGTTAAGGACCTTCTACCGCCCTGTTCAGCTTTCCTAGAGTAACTGTCTGCCTCCTGGAATCTCCTCCATGCTCTTAAGACAATAGCATGTATTACGGTGCCATCCTGGAGACGTTGTACTGCCTGTGCAACTTCTATAGGGTCCAGATCGCCTAATTCTACCAGTAGTGACACTAACCTTAGCCAAATGCAAAATTAGGGAAAACAGTGCTAAAAGATGAGTAGGGAAAACATGTCAGTGGCCTCCACCTGTAAAACCATTAATTTTTTGGAGGTTGTCTCATTGTTGCCCATCTAGTGCACCTGTTGTTAATTTAATTTTCAACCCCCTCTGCTTATTAACTGACCAGATCAATATCCCAATATCCCAGGAGTTTAATTGACTTGATGCTATACTCTGATTAAAAAGTTTTTTTTTTTTAGCAGTGTGTATATATATATATATATATATATTTGCCAAGATCAAAATAGTTTTCTTAGGACCGTTGATTAACGTTTATTGATGCCTATGGGTCTGACCATAAGATTAACTGGTTTGCATTCTGTACTGTGAACATATCAAGACCTTTCACATGCAGCCCACTTTCAAATATTTTCAATTTTTTAACTAGGTATTGGTGTAGCTATATAGCTCACATGCTGTGGCTGCAGTTTGTAGTGTCATGGTTGATCAATACCCCTAATACTATGTATTGCTTCATGCCCCTGTGCATGTCCCTATGTGCCAAGGGGACAAGACAACGTTCTTTACCAGGTCACATAGCATCAAAGGCATGTTTTGCATCACAAATGTGGCAGTAGTAATGTGATGAAAAACATTAGTTCCCAGTTGCAAGAGTGAGCTTTCTGGGTGACTGTGAATGCTCTGTCTGCTTGTGTATATTTTAAAACAAATTCATGTGTAGCGCACTAGACTGAGAGACCTAGAGATTTTGGGATATGTATTTCCTTCATACGGAATTTCAGGTCCATACTACAGACAGAGGTCATGCATTACATGCGCAATGCCATGCTGCATGCCTCATGTTCAAACAAAATAAAAACTTCTGACACAGGTACTGTATATGAAGATTGTGAAAGGGCAGCAAATTACACTATAAAGCTATATAATCAATGACAGGTTGACTGCTGAGATAGCAGTGGTCTGAGGTGATCGCGGATAATACTGAAGTCCATTATCCAGGCAAAGGTCAGGGCAAGCAGCAGTCAGAAAAGTATCAGTATCTAGGCAAGGGTCAAGGTGGGTGGCAATTATTTTGTATATAGGTAAGGGCCAGTAACAGAGTATCCATATCTAGGAAAGAGCCAGGACAGAAGGGAGTCAGTAATCTGTTTTCAGGCAAAAGGTCAGTAACAGAGTATCCAGAGTCAAGGCAAAGCACAAGGTACAGATTCCAGGTAGCATATGCTATCATAAACCCAATGTCTTGAGCTTATGATGTTTGAATAAAGCTCCACGGCCAATTAGGGGAGAAGAGGCTAAGCGGACAAAGCCAACCTGCTTCTCAATTACAAGGGCACCACCTGAGAGAAGTGCCAGTCAATAGAAGGAGGTGGAGTGCAATTGTGGGAACCTAAGAAGAGGTACTAGCTGTGGGAAAAGGGAGAGCATGTTGGATACTCCTAAAGCTGGCAAGGAATTTAAACATATCATCAGAATATTTCAAATCAATCATTCCACTGTAAATGAAGTAGATCAAATATATCACCATTATTTGTAGGCTTCTTTTAAATTAATATATAATGTTTGTCTATTGTTAACAATTTGTTGGCAACAGTATGCTGTCAACAATTCCATATATTTATACAGAATATGTTATTGTAATAATTTGTATTTGGTAATGAAGTCTGCATCCCTTTTGACCTTTTTCTTACAAAAATAAATTATAAAAAAAATTGAATTCACAAATTTAACATAAAGCAAAATGCAACTACTCATATGTGCATGTTTACAGTTGCAGGGAGCGCTATTTTTAAAAAGTAAAAGTTCAGCCAAAAAACCAACTAACTCTATATCTACTGGCAGCCAAGTTCTAAGACTACTCTATCTAATGCTGTAAAACAAAAGTTGCTATAATTTTTCTATAGCTGACCTAGTCCAGTCCCATGTAGAAGTGTGCAGGAAAGGCATTCGACAATGGAAGCCCCATAGTAGGTCTATGGGGATTTAACTTCCCAAGCATTTCCCAGGCTTTTTTGGCTATCTCTTCCACACAGCATCCACTATTGGAGACTGAACCGGATTGGCTGCAGAAAACGTATGTACAGCGATTTCTGATTTACAGGGTTAGATAGATAGTCTTATGCCTTGTACACACGACCGATGAGAAAACTGCAATTTTTTAGATTGGTCAGAAAAACCGGTCATGTGTATGCTCCATAGCAATTTTTCTGACGAGAAAACTGCAGGCAAAAAAATTTGAACCTGCTCTATATTTTCCTGTCTTGTTTCCCGTCAGTCTTTTTCTTGTTGCGAAAACTGCTCGTGTATGCTTTTCCAAAGGGGAAAAAAAACATGCATGCTCAGAATCAAGTATGAGACAGGCGTGCTCGTTCTGGCAAAACTAGCGTTCATAATGGAGATAGCACATTTGTCACACTGTAACAGACTGAAAAGCACAAGGCTAAAAAGCACGAATCGTCTCTCACCAAACATTTACTAACACGAGGATCAGCAAAAGCAGCCCAAAGGGTGGCGCCATTTAAATGGAACGTCCACTTTATAGTGCCGTCGTACGTGTTGGACGTCACCGCGCTTTGGTCGAGCATTTTTTTTGACTGAACGTGTGTATGCAAGGCAGGTTTCAGAGGAATCACATCAGGAAAAACGTTGGGTTTTGGCATGTCAACAAAAGCGGTCGTGTGTACAGGGCATTAGAATGTGTCTGTCAGTAGATTTTGGCCCGGATTTGACCTTTTCTAAACAATCAGGTCAACACCGTGCGGTAAGGAGCCATCCATTAGTGCACATTTGGGGGATCTTCTTGGTGAAGGTGGACACCTTTTACAATTAATTTTCTACAATTTGCATCTGAGAAAGATTAGCCTTGATTGGACTTTATCTAACACTCTTTGAATGGACTTGAGTTTATTTATTTATTTATTCATTCTTTTTTTTTTTTTTTGTACAATCTTTTTTGTACAATCTATTTCTATTTCACCATTTTCAGTGTGTTGCTGCTCACTAAGTCTGCTATTGTTGGTTCAGACGGACCATTTATTAGATTTCACTTTATTGTTTATTCTCTTATTATTCATTATTAGCACCCCCTCCATATACCATTACTGTTCAGTTCAGACCTTTGATGAGGTCTCTATCTTAGGGGAGCTGCTTATTCATTATAATTATATGTTGTTGTCACATTAATTTTTTATTGGCGCGAGATACCACACCTTTTACGTATATTAATTTTCTGGGCGCAAGTACGTTCGTGAATCGGCGTATCTCACTCATTTGCATATTCGAAACTTAAAACAATGGGAGCGCCCCTTGCGGCCAGAGTAAATATGAGACCACGATATGACGGCGTAGGAAACTTACGTCGGTCGTAAGAAGCCGATTTTCAGGCGTATTTGGTTTCAGAGTCAGGTGCATAGATACGACGGCGCATATGTGCACTTATGCGGCATATCTCGAGTTATGTCGGCGTAAGTGCTACGTGAATCTGGGCCTTTGAATTTTAGGAATTATACAATTTATAGAACTTATGTCCTGGTAGTTAAACTGATGAGGGTACAATCGTATAAACGTTGACTTATAAATGCCCAGCTCCAGGTCACCATTCTTTTTATGACTTTGCAGTCCCTCAAAGCCTCTTACATTTTACTTACAGTTATATAAACTCTTCTTGCTGTAAACTTGTTAAAAACTTTTCTCTCAATCTCTCCAGATACAGTTCTCATTTCTAGGACTGTGGGAATAGTAAAGAATCAAAAATAAAACATACATTTTTAAATTTATAAATGAAAGGTAATTACCGTATTTGCCGGCGTATAAGGCGACTGGGCGTATAAGACGACCCCCTATTTTTCAATTGAAAACATAGCTTTTGGGCTATACTCGCCTTATAAGACTACCCCCCTTCCAAGGCAACACCATTTAAAAAAAAACATGGATTCCACCACATATTCGCCACTGACCTAAGTGTAGGCACATGAGCATACACAATAATCATCGCTATTCCAACAGGCGTTAAAGTCTTTAGTTGACTGACCACAATGCACAGGGAATTATTAAATGAGAGGTCCCAATACTATGAGCCCTCGGATTCTTATTTATAGTCAGGGGGACTCATCGGCATTGTCCTAGCCAATTCCTCAATCAACATTGTTCTCCATGACACCTACTACATAGTTGCCCACTTCCACTATGTCCTATCCAGTTACGCTGGATGTGTGGTAGCTTTGGCTACATACAGTATACACCGCTGAGCCAATCCCGGTAAACAATGTATTCTATTAATGAATACAAAGCCTGCTCGGATTGGCAGAGGCTGTTACATCATCAGCCCTCTAATCTCTGACTCTCAAAGCCAATCCGAGCAGGCTACTGTATGTAGCCTGCTGGGATTGGCAGGCTCTATATTCACTAATAGAATACATCGCTCGCTGGAACTGGCTCAGCAGTGTATACTGTATGTAGCCATAGCTACATACAGTATTACCGCACATCCAGCGGACATCCGGCGGGCTGACATTCAGTGTGCAGCATTTTATACCCAGCTTATAAGACGACCCCTGATTTTTGGGCGTTTATTTTAAGTGTAAAAGGTAGTCTTATACGCCAGAAAATACAGTACTTAAAGCTATTTTAGTATCCCTTTTGGTTGAGGCTTTAGGTTACAGCACTTGCCAAACTTGACCATTAAGAAACTGTTTATAACGGAAAAGATTTTGCTCTATGCAAGCCCTCTAAATGTATGGGAATATATCTGACTAATGCTTTCACATCTAGGGATTAAAAGGTTATAGAAAGTAGTCCAAGAAGCCTACATGGTTCCTTTAAGATACCTTGAATGAACTGTCTGACACTGATTCTTTGGTAATTACTTTACATTTCTTGTTTTTAGTTAATTGTAAAACATACACAATCCTTTATTTCAGCTTGCAAAAAAACTTTCCACGAGATCAAAATTATCATAAAATGTTATTGCCTATTGTCTCATAAACGTAATAACAATACCACAAAAAAAGCATACATTGATACAAAATTATGTTTATATTAACCACTTAAGGAACTGGTAGGATTTACCCCTTTAATGACCAGGCCATTTTTTGCGATACAGCACTGCGTCGCTTTAACTGACAACTGCACTGTCGTGCGACGCTGTACCCAAGCAAAATTGACATTTTTTTCCCCACAAATAGAGCTTTATTTTGGTGATATTTGATCACCTCTGCAGTTCTTATTTTTTGCGCTATAAACAAAAAAAGTGAAAATTTCGAAAAAACAACAATTTTTAATATTTGCTATAATAAAAATCTCCCCAAAAAAAGGAAAAATAAATATCTTCATCAGTTTAGGCCAATATGTATTCTTCTACATATTTTTGTTAAAAAATAGCAATAAGCATTTATTGATTGGTTTGCCCAAAAGTTATAGCTTCTACAAAATAGAGAATAGATTTATGGCATTTTAATTTTTTTATTTTTTACTAGTAATGGAGGCGTTCTGCGTTTTTTAGCGGGGTGCGACATTGCAATGGACAAATCAGACAGACACTTTTTTGGGACCATTGACATTTACACAGCGATCAGTTCTATAAAAATACACTGATCACTGTGTAAATATCACTGGTAGGGAAGGAGTTAACACTAGGGGGCGATCAAGGGGTTAAGTGTGTTCTCTAGGTGTGTTTCTAACTGTAGGGGATCGAACTGACTGGAGGAGGAGACAGATCGCTGTTCCTAATTACTAGAAACAGACGATCTGTCTCTCCTTCTCTGTCAGAATGGGAATTTGTGTATTGTAACCCCATTCTGGCTCTAGTGCCCACAATCGTAGGTGACCAGTGGACATCGCGGCCACTGGCCATATACAGCAGGTGTGCACATGCCTGCTGTGGCTCTTAAAGGAGCTGCCGAGCAGCTACAGTGATTTGCTGGAATGTGCCGACCAGCCGTCGTATAATGATTGCGGCTGGTCGGCAAGTGGTTAATGTGAATAGATGCTGTATGCTAGATGGTTGTAATATGCTGCAAATGCTGCATACAAAAGTTATCTTTTGTATTGACTAGACACACTCTATCCTATAAAGCAGCCATTCTCAACCAGGGTTCCCTGAGACTCCAAGGTCCTTCCAGAGGTTGCTAGAGCTTTCTTGAGCTGTGGCTAATTGACCTCCCGTCTGATGATGCCTGCATAGTTCCAGGACCAACACCACTTGGAACAACCAATGGTATGACACTATTGATCTTTTTTATCTCTAAGGCCGCGTACACACGATCAAATCTATCTGCTGGAAACGGTCGGCCCGACCGTCCCAGCAGATAGATTCGACTGTGTGTACGGGCGAGCCAACGGATTTGGCCACCCGACAGATTTCAAAGCATGCTTTGAAATCTGTCGGCTGGGAACCCGTCCGCCCGACATGTCTGCTGGTTAGTACGCTAACCAGCAGACATGTCTTCTCGCACACGCCACCGCCACGTCACCGCCACGTCACCGCGCCGTCTGGCGGCGGGGATTTTGGTTTGATCGTGTGTACACGATCAAACCAATATGTCCCCAGCAGACAGATTTGTTCAAATCGGTCGGCCCGAGCGATTTGAACAAATCTGTCTGCTCGTGTGTACGCGGCCTTAGGGTGGTATTCTGACCACCACTGACCCCTAATGAATTTGTGTTGGTAGGGGTTCCATCAGACTTGAAAAAAAATTCAAGGGTTCTTCTGGGATAAAAAGGTTGTGAAAAGTTGCTTTTTAGATGTAAATATATGCTATTTTTATAACCCATTACACAGTACATTTCAGTTCATAAAGCTTGCTTACTGCTATGCTATGAATCGTATGAATAAATTCTGTTGTGAATAAACCTGATTAGCAGGAGATCAAATTATATG
The DNA here is from genome assembly GCA_029574335.1 of Rana kukunoris. Taxonomy (NCBI): domain Eukaryota; kingdom Metazoa; phylum Chordata; class Amphibia; order Anura; family Ranidae; genus Rana; species Rana kukunoris. The sequence goes on along the minus strand of CM056050.1, from coordinate 228,948,942 downwards.
CAAACAGCTGAATGAGTCAAAGAAACCCAACCCCCACTTTCTCCTACCAGATACTGACGTATAATGGATTTCATTGAACAATTGGCATGTGTTTTTTGCAGTGTGAGTTTGGTCATTTATAAATGGAGTTTGGTTAGACTAGACCTGTGGTTTATCCAGGCTTTGTATGTCACAAGGCAATACTGGTAACTGTGATTAAAAAAACTACACTGAGAATCAAGGCTATAATTTATGCCCTCCATGTCTGAAAATTATAAATAACTGCCTGTAAAGCTTGCCCAGAAGCTTCATTGTTTAGAGGGACTGAACTGAAATTAGCATGCAGGTCAGAATTCTAACTTCAGTGTGACCTCTAGTCTGCACACAGAGACTCATAAAGCATTGAAGCCAGAAAAAAGTAGTATTAAAAAAAAGCCAGAAAAAAAAGAGATACCCTTAAAATAAATATTAACCACATCCTTACTGGGCACTTATACCCCTTCCTGACCAGGTGAAATTTCAGCTTCTGGCACTGCGTCGCTTTAACTGACAATTGCGCGGTCGTGCGACGTGGCTCCCAAACAAAATTGGCATCCTTTTTTCCCCACAAATAGAGCTTTGTTTTGGTGGTATTTGATCACCTCTGCGGTTTTTATTTTTTGCGTTATAAACAAAAAAAGAGCGAAAATTTTGAAAAAAAAAAATATTTTTTACTTTTTACTATAATAAATAGCCCATTTAAAAAAAAAAAAAAACATTTTTTTCTCAGTTTAGGCCGATACGTATTATTCTACATATTTTTGGTAAAAATAAAAATCGCAATAAGCGTCTGGTTTGCGCAAAAGATATAGCACTTACAAAATAGGGGACAGAATTATTCTTAATTTTTATTATTATTTTTTTTTACTAGTAATGGCGGCAATCTGCGATTTTTATTGGGACTGCGACGTTATGGCGGACACATCGGACACTTTTGACACATTTTTGGCGCCATTCACATTTATACTGCGATCAGTGCTATAAAAATTCACCGATTACTGTATAAATGTGACTGGCAGTGAAGGGGTTAACACTAGGGGGCATGGAAGGGGTTAAATGTATTCCCTGGGTGTGTTCTAACTGTGTGGGGGAGGGGGGTGACTGGGGGAGGTGACCGATGCTGTGTCCCTATGTACAAGGGACACTGATCGGTCTCCTCTCTCCCCTGACAGGACATGGATCTCTGTGTTTACACACAGAGATCCATGTCCTTGTCCCTGTAACCGCTGATTGCGAGTGGCTGGCGGACATCGCGGCCGCCAGGCACACGCATCGGTATCTGAGGAATGCAGCGGGCACGCGCGCGCCGCCGCCGGCGCTCGCGCGCCCTCTAGTGGACAGGAAGAGCGCTGGACGCATATATGCGTCCAGTCAGAGATTCAGAAGCACCCGACGGCCGCATATATTCGTACGGCCGTCGGGAAGTGGTTAATATTTTATATTTATTTATATATTGCAGCCCATAAGAGGAACTTTAACAAGGAACAGGACTTCTCTAAAATCTCAAATAGATGTAGGTATAAAAATAAAGTAAAATGAATTATGCTGGCCACACACTTCGTTTTTTTAATTTGGCCAGCAGGCTGAACACGAAAAAAAAAAAAACTAACAAATTCATCCATTGTGTGGATGGAGGAATCCCCCTTGCAGATACATTCTCCAGCGGTGTCAGAATACATTGATCAGTGGTAGCAACATCAGAAATGCAACTTCTGTCGAGCAGGGAAGGGTATACGCCAATTGAGATGTTAAAATATGGATCATAGAATCGATCTCCCATTCTTCTTTCTTTGGAGAAAGAGTTTGAAAGATATGCAAATGTGAGACCTTTTGGACATGTGCGCTGAACACTCTTGCTCCGAATGATCTCAATGAAGAGCTGGGGATCCATCCTATTATTTAATCTGGCAGTCTTTTTCATAAATCTCGAATATGATCTGATTTTATTTACTATATAACTCATTAGAACTGGTATTTCTTTCCCCATACGATTGAAGTCTACGAACCTAATATTAGTAATTTTCCATATTAATTTACTCTTTCTACCTATTTACATAATTCTAATTTATATCAATACATTTTTGTGAACTTTTATGATTTTTTTATGAATTCATTCTAAAAAATGTTTATAGTTTTTAAAACTAGTCTAGATAACTACATTATATGTGCTCTAAAAATGTGGTTGTTTTTTCGGTCCCTCATTATTTGCTGACCACCAGTTCTGATTAGCTGGTCTGCACTCTACCTGACATTTCTAGCATGGGCATTTGAGAACTCTTTGGTGCATCTCATACTATTTCTCCACACAGCTTCTGCATTAAAATCGAAGATTTGCTTACACCTGCCACAGGTGTTGTTTTACGATCCCCAATTGTTCATTGTTCTTAACCACATCCTGACCGCCCGCCGTCATATTACTGCGGGACTGTGGCACTGCTGGGCGAGAGCCCGTAGCAATACGTCCGCTCTAAAGCGGCCGCTAGGGGGCGCGTGCGTGCCGCCGCCGTCGCGCGCGTCACCCGCTCGCCCCCGAGTCCCGCGCGCGTGTCCGGCGGGTACGATCCCCGCTGGGCACACGCGATCGCTCGTTACAGAGCGGGGACCGGGAGCTATGTGTGTAAACACATAGCTCCCGGTCCTGTCAGCGGGGAAACGCTGATCTTCTGTTCATACAATGTATGAACAGAAGATCAGTGATTTCCCCTAGTGAGGCCACCCCCCCATACAGTTAGAACACACCCAGGAACACACTTAACCACTTCCCTGCCCCCTAGTGTTAACCCCTTCACTGCCAATTGCATTTTTATAGTAATACAATGCATTTTTATAGCATTGATCGCTATAAAAATGCCAATGGTCCCAAAAATGTGTCAAAAGTGTCCGAAGTGCCCGCCATAATGTCGCAGTACGGAAAAAAAATGCTGATCGCCGCCATTACTAGTAAAAAAAAATATTAATAAAAATGCCATAAAACGACCCCCTATTTTGTAAACGCTATAACTTTTGCGCAAACCAATCAATAAACACTTATTGCGATTTTTTTAACAAAAAATATGTAGAAGAATACGTATCAGCCTAGACTGAGGAAAACTTTTTTTTTTTAATATATTTTTGGGGGATATTTATTATAGCAAAAAGTAAAAAATATTGCATTATTGTTAAAATTGTCGCTCTGATTTTGTTTATAGCGCAAAAAATAAAAACCGCATAGATGATCAAATACCACTAAAAGAAAGCTCTATTTGTGGGGAAAAAAGGACGCCAATTTTGTTTGGGAGCCACGTCGCACAAAAAGTGCTCTGGTCATTGGACAGCAATATGGTCCGGGGCTAAAGTGGTTAACATTCTTACTTGTTTTTCCTTTCCTGAGCATGCTGTCCTTTTCAACCTCCCTGAATTCTCACACATGCCAATATTTTATATAAATGTCTGTAGCTGCACCTGTTGTATTCCTATCATTTTTGATAGCTGCTTATATGTAATTCCTTTTGGTTTGTTACTGTGTTTGCGTTTTTAACTCTTCCTAATTATTGCCTAGTGTCTTATTTCTCATCAGCTGGAAAAACACCATTTATTGATTCTGTTCCAGGGTGAGCTGATTGGCAAGTTGGTACATCTCAAATTCCCTCTCATTTCCCGCCAGATTTTTCTGTCTTTCAGCTGCCGGTATAAAAGATGTCCTTGCATAATGATTGACCGTACTTGATAAAGGAGGCAGGGCCTCTGAAATGTATTTTACACACTCCTTTACACCATTGATGCTTGCCTTGGTGTTTGATGTAGTCCACAGACGTCGCTGCTGTTCCTCCCTCACAAATCAGGTTCGGATCTCTGTGCATACTGTCGGTACCCTCCATGTCCAAGCAGCAATTTGTTTACTTAAACGTAAGTGTGGATTTATGTTCTTAACCACTTAACAACCGGCCCATAGCCAAAGTACGGCTACAGGGAGGTAGCTTAACTCTGGGAGGCCATTAATTAACGGCCTTCCAGAATCGCACTCCTGTGCGCCCCCTGGGGCGTGCACACGGGAGTGTCCGTGACTGATAGTGTTGGTTTACCACGTGATGACGGAGCAATGGCAGAGCGATCACTTGTAAACAAACCTGCGTCATGTGATGACGCTGGCTCCTCCCTCCCCTCTCTGAACTGAGTGTGAGAGGAGAGGGGAGAGAGCCACAGTCACAGATCCAGCCATTCATCCCTCCATGATCAGCTATCCCTGCCCAATACTCTGCCCATACTGTGCAATACACAATATTCTGCAATACTCTGCCCCATACTGTGCAATACTCTGCAATATTAAGTGTAGATAGCAGGTGGTGGCACCTACATGTAGTGTTTAAATAATGTGCTAAGGGTGTTGTCACAAATAAATAAAGTGCAAATAATAACATTAGATATAAAGTGCTGTATAGTGCTAATCCTTGAAAGTAAATACTGGTAAACACAATATTAGTGATACATGAATATCGCAAAACAATGTGTATTCAAAACAAAGATATTCCAAAAAGTCCAATTTCCAATCCTGCTTTATGCAGAAAAATTTAATTAAATTAAAACTATTTTCAATCTTGATTCATGCAAAGTAAGGTGCTAGGTGCTTCATGCAGGTACAACCGTCAGTGGATCACTCAGTGCTCTCCCCCAATGGTCCCACACTCAACGGATCCAATCACCCCTACAGGGGTAACGGGCTCTCACAATAAGTGTCCACACTGCTGTGTCTGTCAGGTTTTTTCATATGTAGTCTTTCCAACCTCTCAACTGCTCATTTGGAGCTCCAGATGACGTCAGTACGATGAAACCGGTAGAGCGATCGTTCCTCTGAGCTACAGCACTCGTTTTTAAGGCTTTTGTACTATATGTGAGTACCCATTCTTGTAAGAATAAAGTATATCTTTTTGTGAAACGGTATCACGCTATTGGGCGCTTTCATTTGTCTCCTCTATGAGCGGTTGAGAGGTTGGGAAGACTACATATGAAAAAACCTGACAGACACAGCAGTGTGGACACTTATTGTGAGAGCCTGTTACCCCTGTAGGGGTGATTGGATCCGGTGAGTGAGTCAGAGATACACCTTATAATGAGTGCTTATATGTAAGATAAGAATTTTACACAAATAAACAACATGAAACACAACAATGAATACAAGTATATAAAAAAAAATGTTACAAAAATATAGCTGCTCTTTAACCAGTTCCCGACCGACACACGTCTATTTACGGGGGCAGAATGGCACCCCTGCGCGAAACCCTGTACCCATACAGGGTTTCATTAAGAGCTGTCAGAGGCGCTGCACGGCGGTGGGACTCAATGCGTGTGCCCACCGGTCGCAATTGCCACTGACCACACACGAACGCCTGCATGAGAGGAGAGGGGATATGTCGTTTGTTCCTAGTAAGTAGGAACAGCGATATGTCTCCTCTCCTACTCAGTCCTATTCCATACAGTTAGAACACACTGAGGGAATACACATTTAACCCCTTCCCTACCAATGACATTTATACAGTAATCAGAGCATTTTTATAGCACTGTTCGCTGTATAAATGTCAGTGGTTCCACAAATGTGTCAAAAGTGTCTGATCTGCCCATTGCAATGTCGCAATACCACTAAAAATCGGAGACCACCGCCATTACTAGTAATAATAATAATAAAAATGCCATAAAAATGCAATAAATCTTTCCCATAGTTTGTAGATTCTATAACTATAGTGCAAAAAAAATGAATACCACAGAGGTGATCAAATAGAACCAAAATAAAGCTCTATTTGTGGGAAAAAAGGATGCAAATTTTGTTTGGGTACAGCATTGCATGACTGTGCAATTACCAGTTAAATCGAGGCAGTGCCAAATTGTAAAAAGTGCTCTGGTCAGGAAGGAGGTAAAACCTTCCGGGGCTGAAGTGGTTAAGTGTTCCAAAAGCAAAACGTTATCGAATGATCTACAACAGCAGCCTTGCGGCTGATCAAAAAATCTACCGTATTGCACGCTCCGGTGTATAGCGCGCACCCCTTAAGTGGACCCTATTCCTGTGGAAATTTTTTTTTTTTGTACTTACAGTTTTGGTGTCTTGCGTGGCGTCCATCGGCGGCCTCGTCGGGTCCGGCGTCCGTCTGTGGCTTCGGGTGTCCTCTTCGTCGGGTCCGGCATCCTTCTGCGGCTTAGGGTGTCCTCTTCGTCGAGTTCGGCATCTGTCTGCGGCTTCGGGTGTCCTCTTCGTTGGGTCTGGCGTCCTTCTGCGGCGTCCTCCCCGCTCTTTCCCCACTTTCCCGCGCCAAGTTTGAATACTGTGCCGACATATACCGAGCGCAGTACACTCGTGTATAGTCGGGCAGGCTCAGCTACTCTCGCGCTCACGTCCTGTACGTCCAGGACGTGAGCGCGAGAGGAGCCGAGCCTGCCCGACTATACACGAGTGTACTGCGCTCGGTATATGTCGGCTCAGTATTCTAACTCTGCGCGGGAAAGCGGTTATCGGTGTATATCAGGGCAAAAAAGTGCGGTATACGCCGATAAATATGGTATCTATCTGTCTATCTGTCTATCTGTCTATCTATCTATCTGTCTATCTGTCTGTCTGTCTGTCTGTCTGTCGTATCTATCTATCTGTCTATCTGTCGTATCTATCTATCTGTCTATCTGTCGTATCTATCTATCTGTCTATCTGTCGTATCTATCTATCTGTCTATCTGTTGTATCTATCTATCTATCTATCTATCTGTCTATCTGTCGTATCTATCTATCTGTCTATCTGTCTATCTGTCGTATCTATCTATCTGTCTATCTGTCGTATCTATCTATTTAAACTTTAGAGATATATAGATACTTTAGATAGATATATTTATCTAAAGTTTGTTACATTAAAATATATAACAGAGCAGGATTGTTTTGGAACATTTTCTTTTTTTTGGGCTAGGCCCCCCTTGAAAGCACCTTGTCCCCATATGAAAAAGAAAAAAATAACCTTATCATTATATCCAGGTCATCCTGTAGCCTGAAAAGAATGTGGGAGTTTTCAGGAACAGAATCTGAAAGCCCCTATTGAACTAAGAGTGGCCCTGAAATTTCCACCCACCTAGGCAAATGAGTACACGTGTGCAATGAAAAGAAACACATACACTTTCAAAAGGTCCTTCAACTGAAATAAAACCAAATAACAAGAATAATAATGTCCCCCAACGTAATCCAGCGACAATCGTGATGTCCAGAGATGTAAGCCACATCATTTAGGATATCTGCTGTGCCAATCTGTCCCTAACACATCACTGCTGATAAATGACATGCACTGCATAAATATAAACACAGTGGGCCAGATTCTCGTAGATGCGCGGCTAATTATGCAGGCGTTGCGCATCTCAGATGCACTACGCCGACGTAACACGGAGTGGCAAGTACCGTATTCCCTAAGTAAATGCGCTCCAAGATGCGCCTGCGTCGCGTAAAATCACGGGCGTAATCCGGCGCAACTCCAAAGTAGGAGGGAAGTGGGCGTGTTGCATTATAATGAAGCGTGACCCCATGCAAATGCAGGCCGGGACGAACGGAGCATGCGCCGTGACATGGATGACCCGCGCCATGACGTGGTTGACCCGCGCCGTGACGTGGATGCCTTCTGCGCATGCGCAAAGCCTCCCTACGATGCGCCGGCGCAGGGTATATAATGCGCCCACACATGCGCCCGTGCAGCGCAAACGTCTCCCATTTTTTAGAGAGTGACGGCGAAAGTTTGTGCTGGACAAGATGGCAACTGCTGTTAAGGAGAGGAGGAAGAAGAATTTCTCCCCAGAGGAGAGGGCCATTGTCATACGGGCCATGGAGAAGTATGACTCGCGGCTCCATGGTGCTGACAGTGCCCGGACCAGCAAGTCCCGGAGGGATCAGATATTAATGAGGGTGGCGTGCCAGGTCAATGCCCTCTCTCATGAGGTCCGGACACCGCAGGACATTCAAAAGAAAATGAATGACCTGCGGCGTCATGTGAAGGGCAAGCTGGCTGCCATAGCTCGGCATGCCAGGGGCACTGGAGGGGGCCCACCCTGCCCTGTCCGCCTGACTGAGGAGGAGAAGGTGGTTGCCCGCTGCCTGCAGACGGAGCAGGTAGAGGGAGTTGGGGGCTATGAGTCCCAGAAGCCAGCCGTGAGGACAGGTAAGTGTGTTTTCTATTCTATCTGTTGTGTACATGTATGGGGGTGGAAGGGAACATGTGCCAAGTGTGTGGGTCCACCAACATGGGCATCTTTTGTGTCATCCACAGATGTGCAGGAGGGAGCGGGGCCATCTGTTGATGCCAGGGCCCATCAGGATCCATCCCCTGAAGATACAGTCCCTCTGGCTGCCCCCCTGGAACAGGACTTGGAGGGAAGTGGGCACACCTCAACGGAGGAGGTGGTTGAGGAGGGTGTGGTAGTCCAGGACCAGGCCCTCTATGTTGTTGTGGAGGAGGATAGTGGGTTGGCCGGACCAGCCCAGGCTATTCCTCTACCTGTAGCAAACCCCTCAGTGTCCCCCTCCAACCTCTCCAGTCCCTCTCTTTCCCCCCCCCTCATCTCCGGCCCCTCAACATCCTCCCCTTATGCCCGGTCCCCTGCCACTCCCCGCAAGGCGACGTCAAAGACCAGGGGTGTATCCCAGGTCCTGCCGGAACAGCTGGTCAGACAGCAGGACCAGCAAAATAAACACCTGGCCGAGGTCGTGGAGGAGATGAGGCGCCTGGCCGACAGCCTGGCATCCTCGGACAATATAACAGATGCCATCCAGGATGTTGCTGTTAACAGCGCAGCAACGCTGACCAGCTTGGGGGAGCTGCAGGAAAACACCTCCGAACTTGTGGGGGAGGTTCAGGCCCTGCGCCTTGCTATCGAGGCGCAGACTGCTGTGCAGACCCGCATAGCGGTTGCCCTGGAGGGCATGCAGGCAGCCAGGGAGGGACGTGGGGATGTTCCTCCTCAACCTGCTCCCCCCCCCCATCTAGGGCTGCCCCCAGGCAAGTGAGGGGCAGGACCCGTGGCACCAGGCAGAGCCCCCGCCAGGCCCATTAATTTGAGTTTTCTTTAGTATTATGCTCTGGATAAGAGCTTATTTATTTTTTGTTATGCTCTGGATAAGAGCTTATTTATTTTTGGTTATGCTCTGGATAAGAGCTTATTTATTTTTGGTTATGCTCTGGATAAGAGCTTTTTTTATATATTTTTGTATACTGCACACGGTGCAGTGTGAATGGTGTGTGAATGTGAGAGGGTGGCACTCCTGAAAGTAAGGGGTGTCACCCTCGGCCGTGGTGGTGAAGTTAACCCCACGGCTGTATGAATGATGTGTGAAAGGTGTATGAATGGACAGCAACATCATTGGGGCCTTGACGTGGCGTTGCTGCTCCCAAGTCCTACATGCTGGACTTGGGCTAATCCAATGCGATGTGCATGTGGTGTGTGTGATCTAGGGACATCAGTGGTGTACACGCGTGCATTGTCTGTGTGCCATGCTGTATGTGTGTGTTTAAAGGTCAAAGATTCGTAACACGAGGACACTCCTGACTGCTCTTCCATCAGCTGACGGGGTCTCCTCTGGCGGGGGGGGGCTGTGTGGTTGGGGGGTCAGGTCATCACGTAGGGCAATATGCAGGCCCTTTCGCATGGCAAAGTTGTGCAGAATACAACATGCACCAATGATCTGACCCACAAAGTTGGGGGAATACAATAGGGCCCCCCCAGACTTATCCAGGCAGCGGAAACGGGACTTCAGGAGGCCAAATGTGCGCTCCACCACTGCACGGGTTTTGATGTGTGCTTCATTGTATCTTCTCTCTCCTCTGGTTTGGGGGTTCCGGAAAGGAGTCATGAGATGGGGTCCCAGTGTATATGCAGAGTCACCTGTAAGGGAAAACACAGGAGGATGGTAGTCATGCATGTGCCACTTCTGTTGTGCATCATGGGAGGGGATAGTCATGGCTGCCACCCATGTCACTCACCAACCAGCCAGCTGTCCCCATACATGTCCTGCTCAAAATCTTCGGGGATGTTGCTTTGACGGTAGATGTAGCTGTCATGGCTGGACCCGGGGTCTTTGGCACGGACGTGCCATATGAGGTATTTGGCATCGGCTATCACCTGTACGTTGATGGAATGCCAATGCTTCCGATTGCGGTATATGTGCTCTGTGGCACTGGGGGGCTGGAGTGCCACATGTGTGCAATCAATGGCCCCGATGGTGCGTGGGAATCCGTCAATTCTGTAGAAATCTGTCATTGCCTTCTGCCGCAGGTGCACAGTGGTGGGTCTGATGAACTGGTTGGACATGCGTCTGAGGATTGCGGGGACAACCTGGTGCACACATCTGCTTATGCTGGTTTGTGACATCCCAGCCACCACTCCACTTGTACGCTGGAATGATCCACTGGCCAGGAAATGGAGTGTTGCCAGGACCTTCACCAGTGGCTGCAGTGCACGTGAGCGGTATGTCTGGCTGGTGATGTCATCCTGCAGGGCTGTGGTTATTTCCAGGATGGCAGCAGGGGTGAATCTGAAGATGCGATACACCTCCTCATCACCCATGCCAAAGAGGCTCATGCGCGCTCGGTAGATCCTCTCACGTGCCCCCGTCCTCCTCCTCCTCCTTCTATGCTCCTCTTCCTCTGCATACCTTAGTATTGATAAGACCATGGCTGGCCCTGGCATCATTGGCATATGAATGTCTTGTCCAGTAAGTGTGATTGCTCAGCTAGTCCGTTACGGTGCTGCTGTAGTTGCTCTCCAGCTGACTTGCACACGGCCTTGAGCAAAGTTACCCGTGCTTTTATGAGGGGTATGTTTACTCAAGGCTTTCGAGTTACGCGCACCACGAGTAGCCAACGCCGGACACGCGTACTTTCGGGAATACGCGCATCTCCCTCATTTGCATATTTGCATGCTAATTCAATGGGAACTGAATATTTTTGATGCGTAACTATGCGCCTACGCCGCGCTAGCTTAATGCATTTTCGCCGCCCAGACGGAAAAAAAAATCGCGCGTATGTGGTTCTGTGTTTACCGCGCATCGATACGCAGGCGCACATTTACTATTACGCCGCGCATATACATTTACGCAGGCGTAGCGCCGCTGAGAATCTGGCCCAGTATGGGCATCCAGAGAAATCTACGGGTAATGAGTATCAGTTGGTCTTAGTGCTCTTTTAGATGAGTAGCGGGGTGTGTGTAGTAAAAACGGGCAACTGAGCTGAAGTTTTACCACCACCCCAGCTGCCCACTCGCATTGTAACAATACAGCTAGGCGGGGCTGTACAAATGCTGCAGCCGTGGCATTTTTTACTTTGGGTTCCGAGTTTGACAGGTGGAACTACCAGTCAAACTCACCTATTGAGTTCAAGGAGGCCGTACCCCACTTATAGGTCGAACACTTATATTTATCATTGGGTTGTTTCTGGCCATGTCGCTACTGTATGTACATTTACCCCACCAGTAAACAGTTTTTTTTAAATTGATGCTTAATTATCAGCCTTATGGTAAATTAGCACCAACTGCCTCAAATAGATTAAGTAACGTTAACAGTCAAATTTTCTGTTGTAATACATTTGAATACACAAATATTTTGTGTATATCAGGGGGTACATTAAAATAAAGTGTGTTTTTGCACCTAAAAAAAATTGAGAAACAGATCAACACACCAGCTTAACCTGGCCCTGGGGTGCATCCCTTACCATAGAAATAGATCAGAGTCTGTACTATAACTATCACATGCATTAATACATGTGAGAACAACAAGGTAGTTGAGCATTTTTACTAATGCTACTACATTTTACTACAAATCTTTTTAATTGTAACATTAAATGCTAAAACATTATTTTTTTTTTGTAAAGGTAAAATTATTAATCATCTATGATATTTAATAAAAAAATTGAACTTTAACTACATCTGTGCAGGATACTTAGATTCAGCCACTAGAACTGCTCTTATTTTTAAAAATGTTTAAACATGTTATGCTATCAAGCAAATAATTCAGTTTATTGCTATGACAAATGGTACATATCACCATTCCATACTAACGAATATGACAGTGCAGATATTTTCACAGTTATTTATTTTTTAATTTACATTTATGTTTTGCATTTGTTTGAGGCGTGCATCTGTTTTTGAACAATAAGCTCTAATTTTAAACCTGTTCAGTGCTCATTTAACCCAGAAATGTCTTTTGTCGGCTGTGCATCTGGAATTCAGTATGAGCGGGACAAGACGAAGGCAAATTCGTACAAACCAGCAGCTGCATCAAATAAATAATTAAATGAAACAACTAAGAAAGGCACAGATTTAAGAATAGAAGGAGGTGGATGCAGTTCTGAGCATTAAGCTCTAACAAATGACATAAATTGACCTTTGCTGACTTCTGAGTTTTTTTTGCATCTTATCTACAAGTGGCATCTAATGATGTCAGGTAGCCATTGCTATAGGTGTTACATCGTAATCCAATGGCAAGTGAGATGTCAATGCTCGTGGACTACACATGTGTGTAAAATATTTAACATGTAGTAAATTATTTCTTCACAACCAACCAGTTCTGTACAACACTACCAGTTATTGTCTTAACTGACACTCTGCATCTTCATTAAAAACTAGTACCAAGATAAGGACATGTCTTGGCCAAAGAGACTGATGGCCCTTTGAATGATGTATGCACCAAAGGACAGACAAGACCGGGCAAAGGCCCATTATTTTCTATAGCCAGATTTTGTCCTTGTGTAGTACATGAGGTAGATAACAGTGAATGTGCTGGCCAACTTAGGAGATACACATTATGCTGGCTCCTAGCACTTCAAAGTTTTTATTAAGAGCAATTTCCTAAGACAGAACTAAAATTCTGATTTAACTGTTTCTCAAAATTATATTATAATAATATAAATCAAGGAATAATAGTGTTTTGCTCCAGATATGACTTAAGCAAACAATAGATGATAACATTTTCTCTTTTTTCACCATGGGTCCAAGGAAAGAAAAGTGCTAATTTTCTCAGTTAACACAGCCAGTGTAGATGGGGAAATGCCTCCCGCTGCGCAACTTCTTTAGGCTGGGAGACATTCCTGGCCGGCAGAACACAATGATCACTGCTAGCAGCTATAGCCACCAGCAATAATCACATGCACAAAATTTGACAGGCTGGTTGTACTGAAGCCAATAAAATGCATCAATTCAGTACAACCAGCCTGCCCATAGATGGATGGTTCCATAGTTCCTGCTGAACTGGATGAGATTTGATCTATCTATGACTGGCTGTAATTGAAAACACCTAACCACACAGTGTAAATAAACATGAATATTCAGTATATAGGAACAGTTCCACCCCTTGACACATCATGACCTCCTGTTTGAAAAATAAAAAAACAATCGCACCTAGGATAAACAGTGAACAAACAAAAAATCTACTCACCTTGTACTGTAATAGTCCCATTGCCCATTTTCTTTCAACTTTGTATATCCCACAGTGAAAGAAATAACACAAGTTGGTGCTCCCTGCCGGTTGATAAACAGATGGAATTCCTAATATCCCATAGTGAAAGAAACAGCAAAGGTTAGTACTCCCAGTCGATTGGAAAACAGGTTAAATTCCTACTTACCAAATGGAGTTGACCCTCAATACCATATAGCAAGAGAGGTCAAAAGCACTTTGTGGTCTTAAAGACCGGTGGAAACAGGAACCACCACCCGATGGTAACTGATGATCAGTGGTCCCAAGGAACAGCCCTCAGAGTGGGATCCTTTGCTTCCCTATATTCTGAAAGGTCCAACCAACGATCAGATCTCAGTGATCACAGGCTCCACTCATGGACTCCAGTCGATAACTCCCTTCCACTCTCCGTGCTCCAGATAGACAAATGGCATTTAAAAATAAAAGAAAAACGGGCTCCGCGTAGCGTAAACCAGCATGGTTTAATATAAAACTTTATAAATGTTTAAAAACAGTTCTCAAAAACGATAGTAACAGTAGCTTTCTATAATCATTGATGGGGCATTAAGGTCTTCACAAATAGCGATAAGCTTACTGTATAGCATCTAAAACTTGCTCTAAAGCATCTAAAGCTCGTTCCAACACACTGTGTGTCCTAGATTGACATGTTTCACCATAGTAAATGATGTCATCAGACCTCCTGTTTAACCACTGCAGTAAAGGTATACAGCTTAGTCATCTACCTTCTCCAGCATACTGTACATAGCCTTCAAAGATCAATATCACTTTGATTAATTAATCTTTGTGCGTTCACCATAAACTGAAAGCAATGTGCAAAGCACTAAAGCCCTGAATGGTCTGCTCTACTGCCTGTTCCTCGTCCAGGAAGTGCTGTTGTTTACAGGGCTGAATCAGTGAACATGCACTGTTCACATAAACATGAAGAATAAAATCATACACACACTGGACTGAACCTTTTTTTAATGATGTTGAAAAAAAAAATTGGCCAAATGGAGGGACACGAAAAAACACATAAGAAAATGTTTTAGTATATTATTAGTTATTTGTGTCCAGAGAAGGACAATTGGTACCACACTGACTTGTCCACAAATATGCAATCAGTACAAGATAACACAGATAGAAATGCATCCATAAAGACACGACTAGCATCATACCGATACAATCAGAAATGTGTTTTCAAAGACTAAGGGCCCTTTCAGTAATGATCCGCCCTGTGAACCTCCGCTTGCTCAGCAGGGATCGCTTTGTCGATCCCCGCTGAGCTGGCGGATGACAGGGCGGTCCCCGCACACTGTGCACGGACCTCCCTGTCTTTTCTCTGCTCTCCCCTATGGGGGGATCGGATGAACACGGACCGTCTGTCCGTGTTCACCCGATCCGCAGATGGAAGGAAAAATAGGGTTTTCCTCTGTCTGCAGAATCGGAGGAATGCGGAAGCGGGCGAGATCGGGTGTCAGCGGATGTCAATCTGCTGACGCCCGCAATCTCATAGGGACCAATGTATGTTCCTTTTTTCATCTGCACACGGATGGATGAAAAAGTGGACATATGGTCCGCAGGTGTGAAAGTGGTCTTAGTCAGTACCAAATTGAAACTAAAAAGGTGTTCACATGGATAAGATCAGTATTGTACTGACATAAACAGAAATGTATACTCAGAGACACAATGTTACTACCTGTATAGGTAATTTCCCCTTTCTATAGCAGGTAAGGACTATGGGGATTGTGGAAGCAGGAGTAGTAGAAAACAGCGTAGAGTTCTGGTTGGGCAGCCATAAGGGCTCTGCATATGCAAATAAAAACGTTCAGGAGGAAAACGAGAGGGGTGGGTTGTTTGCCAGATTATGTGAGTCTATATGTAGAGGTAGCAGAATACAAATTAGCCTCTGTTGGTTTTAGCACTCTAAACATTCCACCCTTTCCATCCTTAGTTTTCATATTACTTTTTAATTTAGGTAAACTCCACTATAGTTGGTTGACATACATAATAATATGCTAATATTAGGCTCTAGTTCGGCAGTAGATTAACCATATTGTTCCACTATTGAAAAGAGCACCAAATATACTAACGGCTCTACATAAATGTCTATATATATATATATATATATATATATATATATATATATAAAGTAGATTCTTGTTTAGATAGATAACTATTAATTTACTGCATCAATCTGTCTTAATTTAATTCTTAACTAAACAATTAAATAATGTCATATGCGACATGAGATATATTTTCCTGTAATAATATTTTCTTAATGTTACAATGTAAACATTTTGGGCCAGATCCACAAACAATTACGGCGGCGTATCTCCAGATACGCCGCCATAATTTCAAAATTGCGCCGGTGTATCTTTGTTTTGTATTCACAAAACAAGATACGCCGGAATTACGCCAAGATATGACTGACGTAAGTCTCTTACGCCGTCGTATCTTAGTTGCATATTTACGCTGGACGCTAGGGGCGCTTCCGATGTTTGTCCTCGCAAATGAGGTAGATACGCCGATCCACGAACGTACGTACACCCGGCGCAGTGTTTTTACGTCATTTGCCTAAGCGTAGGTCCGGCGTAAAGTTACCCCTGCTGTATAGAGGCGTAAATAATGTTAAGTATGGACATCGGGCCAGCGTAGAATTTTTCGTCGTTCACGTCGTTTGCGTAAACCGTTCGCGAATAGGGATTTGCGTAAGTTACCTTCATGCGGACTGGGATATCTCCACGGACGGCGCATGCGCCGTTCAAAAAATATGTCATTTACGTGGGGTCAAGCTGATTTAAATTAAATCAAGCCCACAGCTTTCTAATTTGATTTGCTCGGCCTTACGTCACAACAATTACACTATGCCGCCGTAAGTTACAGCGGACATCGTTTTTGGATAAGGATACGCCGCTGTAACTTACAGCGGCGTAGTGTAACTTAGATAGGCTACGCCAGCGCCACTTCTTTGTGAATCTGGCCCTTTCTCTTTACATTCAATATTTTCTGATAATCTTTAATAAAATACTTAAAAAAGGAAGAAACAAATTCCACCCTGACTGTACAAGGATAACAGGAAGCTGATATCAAGACAAATTCAATTATTTATGCTAGTTGAATGTAAAAAAAAAAATATTTAACAATGAATTGCCTCTCCGTGTTTTCAAACAAATGTGCTTGCAGATTATGCTCTATGATAGGATGCTATTCCTCCAATGGAAATCAACAATGGAGCCAAATTACCCCCACTAAAACCAATGATGAAACATTGTTTACTCCGACTGACACTGGGGTATTTTCTTTTCCCACTGGCCACAGTCTGGGCCCCTTAAAGTCTGAAGGATAGTGAACTAGCCATTTGTTTGAAAGTTTGGAGACTCATGCTCTATAGCAAGCCTTTCTAATGATTGTGAAAAATGTTGAGCTGTTAATGTCATTTGGAAGCTGGAATATGGAGCACATGCTTATAATATACAGTACTTTGTTAGCTACCAAATAAATGGGCTAAAACCGATAATCTGACATTGCCCTTTTACCATTGTTCATGAATCTGGAGATGGTCACTGATGTCAATTTTTATAGTTGTAAATTGATAAATAAATAAATAAATAACAAACAAAAGTGACCCCATCACCCAAATTCCCTTTCTATTGGTTTAAATGTTCAACATGTAAACATGGAAAAGTTTTATTTTTAGCTTTTTTTTCTATAAAGATTTAATGTTAGCTTCTCAGAATTTAATAAAAAACTGAAGGTAGCTATTTATTTAAATTGAAAATGTTATTCAATAGAGTTTTGTAATCATCATGAAAAAGAATGTTTATTCATTATACCCAAGCTATTGACTACAACACTTGTTTCCTTTCAAGTTCAAATTAAAGGTATGGGAACATGCCAGACCTTTTATCTTATACTAATAAATATCTAGCAATGTTGAAACACAGAAATGCATACAGAATAAATCTGCCCTGGACCTGGTAGACCTTTCATGGTTTCAAACACCTGGCAAAATTATTCATCAATTCAGCAAGTGCATTTAAAAACTGAAGTTCAAAGGCTTTGTGAATTGTAGAACAAGACGTTCAAAACTGAAGTGCACTCATGGTGTGCTAGTGTCATGGTTTAGAAATAAGCCATTTCCTGCAAAATGATGGACTGGTAAAACAAAATAAGGCAGTGTTTGAAGCGAATCTTGTATTGTACTGTTTTTACAGCTTCCTGATTTTTTCTGTATGTGTTTAAAGCCCAACTTCAAGCAATGTTTTTTTTTTTTTCAGTTTTGAATAAGGTGGAAAACTGGTAAGACTTTTGTCAGGTTTTTATTGCTGTCTCTGTGCCCATTGGAGATATCTCCACGTATTTCCTGTCTTGGTTATCACACAGGAACTGAGAGAAGACTGCTCAACAGGTAGGTACACAGCACAACACATTTACAAATATTTTAATATACTCCCACAAAAAAACTGTCTTATTGACATATCCTTTGATTTCTGTCCTTATGACAATACAGGAAGTGAAGGAAAATCTCCCCAATGACCCAATGACTACCTACTATTTCCAACTCTGCTCGAAGTTTAGACTTTAAAAGATACTAAACAGGATTAGGTATAGTGATTCAAGTTTTAGGTTAGACTAGATAGATAAATCAGTATAGTATATGATTATTGGATATTTGTTATTGAATGAATTTTTATTTTTATTTTTATTTTTGTAACCATGATTATTTAATGCAAAAAAATATAACCGAGGTGCATGAAGTCTAGAAGACCACTCTATACTGCTTGCAGATTTGCTGAATAACAAATGGTATTGATTTTCATTATTTCAGATATTTTAATCAGTTAAAATGAAAAAGAGTACTGAGAAATGACAAGGTCAAACTCTTTGATATGGAGATATGGATATAGAAACTATGAATTAGATGGGAAAATTTTGCTACTGCATTCAGATCATTGCAACAACACTTTGTATGCTGTACAGAGATTGCATTACACTTTTTAGGGCAAAATACTCTTATAACACTCATCTTAAATCGAGTCCAAAAGGCAAATTAGACTCCAAATTGTCATACGATTTCCATCGTCCTATAGCCATTATTTTTGCATGATTAAATATTGATTGCATTGCATATGGGGTATATATATGAGATGGCTTTAGATGAAGTCTTAACAAATTAAAATCATGGATATTATTATTATTATCCAAGATTTATAGCGCCAACAGTTTGCACAGCACTTTACAATGTACAGTATATAAAAGGAGACAGTGCAATTACATTACGGCTCAATACAGAAGCAATAGGAGGGCCCTGCTCATGGAGCTTACAATCTAAAGGGGGGGAGGGTACAAAAGGTTTTAGCTGTGGGGAATGATCTGATGGAGGTGTCCGAAGTACATTTTCTAGGTGAAGATGGGGTAGGCTTCCTTAAATAAATGAGTTGTAAAGGATCGCCTAAAGGTGGACAGGGAAGAAGCTATATTATAAATTTATAAGTGTTTGAGTTTGTTCTCTTGTATTTAAAAAAAATACAGCTGCTTGTACTGTGAGTCCCTAAACATATTCATATTCTTGGCATGCAGTCATTCATGTACATGGGATTGTTGACAAAAAAGTGAAGACTGACTGACACTAGTTTTGATGCCATAGGCAAACAGACAGATATTACCAAAGTCACATACCACAGAGCTGAGGAAAATATCAGGTTTTCCAATTCCAGGGGAACAAGTGTGAAGGCTCTGTCAATTTTTTGACCCATTCCATAGTCATGAGATAGTCATCTCAAGTCTAAAACTTAATGCACATAGGACTTTATTTTCAACTCTCCTAGAAGCCAGCAGTGTTTAGGCACACTTAGGTGCTTTTTTAAGCGTTTTTCTCTCTGGCCAAACTCTGCCTGATGCACTGGCAGAAGGTTCTTTCTCCTGCCTCTAAACTATCCTGCCAATAATGCTGCTAAAAGTTTATGTGTGCATGGGCACAAAGGCTAACATGGAGGGACGTTCAATAGCAGAAAAAAAAGAAAAAAGCCTGCTGCCCCTAACAGCAGCTGCAAAATCCAGTGTGCATAAGGGCCTAATGGTGATTTCAGACTAGCCACACATATAAGAACCCAATTGCTTATTTTTGAACTCCCAAAGGAAAAAGTTGACAACTCGCATAGAAATTTTTATTCAATAACCCATTGTTCATCTGCATTAGTACAAAAATGACTGTATAATCACAGATGTCATCCTCCCACATACATCTGCATGCTCATTCACCATTACTATGCCTGCATATGTGAGAATCACACAGAGAAAACATTTGTAGGCAGTTGATTTACTGATTAACATCAAACAGCTTATGTCTATGTGCCCCTTGAGTATAGTAACTAGCTATAAACCATCTTTACTTTCACACAATCACAGGTTTATTATACACTTGTTGTTAAAATGATATTAGAGCTAGCTGTTAATAAAACATTTTTAAAAATTCAATTTGAAAAGAGATGCAATAAACAACATCATAAAGCTGTGTTATGGGTACTTTCTTGTAAATTCAGCATTTTCTAGTGTGTAGAACACGAAAGTTAAGATGATGTAGCAGATTACCTATCCCCTGCTCTTTTATTATGTTATCAGTAACAGAATACAATTAAATAAAGTGTGGAGAATGCTCCTAATTGAATATGTTTAGCAGCAACATTGATTCTCTTTCGTAAACACAATGCCTACCATTGTATATTGAGAAAATTAGTGTTTTCATGCAACATCTTATGGTACACTGCCTAAACTCAATGAGAAATTTCCATTCAGCACTCCTTTGCTCTGAGTTGATCACAATATTACCACAAACTATGGGTGTCACAGCAGTAATTTGACAAGCAATAAAAAAAAGAGAACAAGCTATTTGGTGCAATTTTTATCGCCTGCTCCTCACAATTGTATTCATTGGACTGGAAGAAATTAAGATATGCAGTTTAACTGGTATGTTTACATGCCCTGATCTATTTTCAACAAAATAATATGGTACTGAGACAATAATGTTTAATGTTTTTATTGTATCAATTGATTTCTTATTTATGTGTTTGATGTTAAGACAAAACTTTTAGGTAGCCCAAATGCTAAGAGGTTTAAATCTGAACTCCAAGCAGCTTTACACAACTCGCCTAATCCATTTATGCAACCATAAAATGAAGCATGACATGCATTTATAAAAAAAAAAAAAAACAGTTATACTGTATTAGGTACATACATCAGTCTTTATATTAGCTTCTGCCAATTTTCCAAATTGCTAAAAGGGAACGTATCTACTGGTTTGGAGAGTCCCCGTTCTGACAGGGGGCATGATGACTGCACTTTTCCTTTTTTTTTTTTTACTTTGTTCCCCCTATCCTTTAAATGCTACCCACCTGGTCTTATGCCTATATTCAGCCCTGTCCCCATGATCTTCACTGATGAACCACTCCAAGCCTCAGCCTTGTCTACAAAAAGCACTTATTAATCCTGTGCATGCATTCCCATTTACCGTATTTTTCGCACTATAAGACGCATTTTTTCCTCCCTAAAAAATAGGGGAAAGTGTCCCTGCGTCTTATGGAGTGAATACTGCGCAGGCTCCGCCCCCACCCGTCGCCGCCGATGTGTCAGAATACAGACACTCAGCTTCTGTGTAAGAGAGAAAAGACAGGATGTGAGACAGGGGCATACCAAGTGGAGCGGGGGGAGGTGGACTGCCCCAAGTGCCAAAACATGGGTGGTGTCAGCAGCGTTGCTATAATGGTGCGCTCCACACCTAGGTGAGTTGACACCCGCAAGATGTGACACCATCCTGCAAGTGACAAGAGCCCTGGCTGGCTTTTTGTTTTCAGCTGGAACACCCCCGGCGCTGTGGTCTGGTCCAGTATCACTTCCTGCCTCTTTCCACTGGCCGCTGTTGCTGCTGCAAAATATGTCCTCAGTCCTCCTTCTTAGCTGCTGCCTGGGTGTATCTGACGCTGAGAGACAGCCAGAGGGGGTTGTGCAAGGTGAGCTGGTGATAAGGGGGGTGGGAGGTGTGGGCTGGCATGGTATCCACTGTCCATCACCTGAGCTGTTGTGATAGAAGAGGCTGAAGGGGTGTTTGTGTCTGTCCTGCCACCCTGAGCTGATCTGGGAAGAGGGGGGGGGTTGCTGTGTGTCCACCACCACCACCCAGGTATAGTGTAACTGAGCTGATTTGATAGGGGAGCTGGTATTACTGTGTCCACCACCCACCTATAGTTGTAATATAATATTAAATATTTTAGTACATCATTTGGTTCAGAATACTTTTTTTCTTGTTTTTCTCCTCTAAAACCTGGGTGCATCTTATGTTCAGGTGCGTCTTATGGAGGGAAAAATACGGTATATCTATTTGAAATCCGTAATCATTGCTGCCTCAAGTGCTCACTAGGGGTATGACTTGTCCATATTAATAAATAGGGTTGTGGTATGTATTTTCAAAAAAAAAATGAAAATTTTTAGAGGAAAGGTTGTACGGGTATAAGTAGAGCTGCACAGTGAAGACATTTGCTTATTACATCTACAGGTCAAACTAAAAAAAGGCATGCATGTTTTAGATCTCCACAAATTATTAGCACAAACAGTTGTCTATATCTGTTAAGCCTAATATTTGATGTCCAATGCCGCGTACACATGATTGGACATTCCGACAACAAAACCGTGGATTGTTTTCCGACGGATTGCTCGCTCAAACTTGTCTTGCATACACACGGTCACACAAATGTTGCCGGAAATTTCAAACATCAAGAACGCAGTCACGTACAACACTACGATTAGTTGAGAAAAATTAATATGGAAGTGGTTAATAAACCTATTCATTTTTGAATTACTACACTATGAAGTTTGCTTTTGTATCTTCTCCCCATGGTATATGTGGTCTTCTTTCTAAGCATACTGATTTTGTATTTATGTTTTATGATGTATGGTGGTGCCAAGTGATTCATATTCTATGTGCATTTGATATCACCTAATCTGAGATCCTATAAGTCTGAAAGGCTGGGCACATTTGACTGGTGAGACACTGGGATGTGGACATGTTTTGGTTAGGTGTTCTCTTTCCATATTGACAGCTAGGGATGACTTGAACACCCCCCCCCCCCGTTCGGTTTGCACCAGAACCTTCGAACGGACCGACCGTTTAGAACCCCATTGACGTCAATGGGACTCAAGCATTCGAATTCAAAAGTGCTAATTTTAATGCCCCATATGTAAGTTATTGACGGAAAACGTCTTTGAGAACCCAAGTCTTTCCCCAGAGAACATGTACAGATGTGCCACTTTACAGGTAAACTAAGGGGACCCCCCAGGCACTATGTTAAAAGGAATTTTTCATTTTTATGTTTTCATGAATAAATCACTGCTTTTTTACAAACTTTTTTTCATTAATACATGTCCCCCAGGGCAGTACCCAGACCATTGTATGCCTAATCATTTGCATATAAGCCTTCAAAATGTGCACTTTTGAGTTTTATAGTTCACTATTGGGTTCTGAACTTTTGCAATGTTAGAATGTTCTGGTGCGAATTTAATGGGAGGTCATTCAACCCATCCCTAATTTCTACATTGTCATCCCTAATTATAATAGTAATCTAGTAGGAAGTATAGGAGTACTATCACTGTTGAATAGGGATGAGCCGGAACCTTCGAACGGACCGACCGTTCGCGCGAACATTTAGAACCCAATTGACGTCTATGGGACTCGAACGTTCAAATTCAAAAGTGCTAATTTTAAAGCCTAATATTGTCGTAAAACGTCTTTAAGCACCCGGGTCTTCCCCCAGGGTACATGTATCAATGGAAAAAAAAGTTTTTTTCTGGAGCAGTGATTTTAATGATGCTTAAAGTAAAAAAAAAAGAAAAATTCCTTTAAATATCACACCTGCTGGGTGTCTATAGTAGTGGCGCGTGTTTAGAACTGTCCCTGCACAAAATGAGATTACTATAAGAAAAAGGTAATTTAAAACTGCTTGCGGCTTTAATGTAATCGCTGGTCCCTGCAATATGGATGAAAATCACTGAGAAAAATAGCATGGGTTTCCCCGCCTCCCTCCCCCCAGGTCATTACAAGTCCCTTTGGCCCTATATACTTTGAACAGCAGTATACAGGTGGTGCAAACAAGACAGAGACTGTAGGTTTGTTGTTAAGTAGAATCTGTTTGTATTTTTAAACTGGTACTTCTTTAAAGTGTAGCTTCAGCCATAGAATAATTTTTAAGCTTTTCTGAAAACATAGAGAAGGGTTATCACCCCTGTAACATTTGTTTTGCTGTCTGTGTGCATCTGTTCAGAAGATTGCACCTTACATTCTGTCCCAAAGACAAATGTTTTTTTTTGTAAAACAAGGATTGTGAAAAAGCATCAGTGGACAGGAGACACCTTTTACAGAAGAGAATTTCCCTTCCTAGGGGTAGATTTCCTCTCACTTCCTGTTGTCTCCTTCCATTTGCAAGTAGGAGTCATTTGTAAGTTGGATGTTTTAAAGTAGGGGCCTGCCGTATATACGCTGCAGAAATTTGGGCCCTAGGTGTTGGTGTTGCCACAACACTGTAAGTCCTCACAGTTAGTCTTGGTGGGCGCTGGAATGCCCTGCTGTGAAATATTAGATCAAGAATTGTAATTACACGCCCCTGTTGAACAGGGGCAGAAAAATCGGGCCTTAGGCACTGGTGCTGGTGCCACAACACTGCAACCCCACACAGATACTCTAGTTGGAGCGCAGCAAAGAGCCTGCTGCAAAGTATTGCATCAAAAATTGTAAATTACACGCCCCTGTTAAACAGGGGCAGAACAATTGGGCCTTAGCCACTGGTGCTGGTGCCACAACACTGCAAACCCCTCACAGATACTCTAGTTTTAGTGCAGCAAAGAGCCTGCTGCAAACTATTGCATCAAAAATTGTAAATTACACGCCCCTGTTAAACAGGGGCAGAAACATTGGGCCTTAGCCACTGGTGCTGGTGCCACAACACTGCAACTCCCTCACAGATACTCTAGCTGTAGCGCAGCAAAGAGCCTGCTGCAAAATATTGCATCAGAAATTGTAAATTACACGCCCCTGTTAAACAGGGGCAGTAAAATTAGGCCTTAGCCGCTGGTGGTGGTGCCCAGAACCAATAATATTCTTACAAGCTATCAGCAAGATCATTGAGAAGGAGAAGGATATTCAGTCACCATAACCGGATAGTCACTCAGCATCAGCATAGGCAGTTTCAAAAGGAATTGATATTTCAAAAAAATTATTCAATTACATCAGCATCAGGTACTTGGTAGCTGGTGGTAATCCAAGCCTGATTCATTTTTATGAAGGTCAGTCGATCATCGGTCACAAAGCCTCAAACAGCACTAAATGTGCGTTCTGAAAGAATGCTGGATGCAGGACAAGCCAGTAGCTCAATTGCGTACTGTGCAATCTCTTGCCAGTGATCCATCCTCAAGACCCAATAAGCCAGAGGATTTTCAGTGGGAAAGGTGTCCAAGTCTGCTCTTGCCCCTAGGTATTCCCGCACCATGTAAAACAGACACTGGCGATGGTTGCTGGAACCGGTCATACCTTGGGGGCTGCAGACTAAAAAATTGTCTGAACGCATCAGTCAGACGGCCACCTTCTCCACTGCTCCTTCTGTGACTCACCGAAGCCTCAGCAACACGTTGTCCAGGACCAGGATTTGGTAACCCCCCAGTCTCTGGGAATGCGTTGCACAGACCTTTCTGCAAGGCCTCCCGAAGATGTTTCATCCTCTGCTCCATCTGCGACGGCAAGATAAGGTACGCTACCTTACCCTTGTAACACGGATCAAGGAGAGTTGCCAGCCAGTAATGATCCCTCTCCTTGATAGCACGGATACGAGGATCCTTACCCAGGCTTTGCAGGATCAGGGAGGCCATGTGGCGTAGGTTTGCTGAGGCATTCAGGGCAGAGTCCTCTTGGTCACTGAGGATGACAGGATCTGCAGCCACCTCATCCCAGCCACGTAAAAGTCCATGGGTTCCTTGGGACTGTAGTTGATCCCTTGAAGACTGCTGCTGATGCTGAGTCAAAAGCTCCACCTCCATGCTGCTGATACAATCCTCCTCCTCCTCCTCCTCCTCATCCTCTTCCTGTGTGCTAGGCGGGCAAGCAGGAACACTGTCTGAATAAAGTGGGCCTTGAGAGGTAAGGAAGTCCTCCTCTTCCTCCCTCTGCTCTTCCTCAAGGGCCATGTCCATTATTCCACTGCTCACCATCCTCGTGGCCTCCTCAAATGGTGACAGGACAGTGCATGCATCCCTGATCAAGGCCCACTGGCGTGGGGAAAAAAAACCAAGCTCCCCTGACTAAGTTCTGCTGCCATATTGGCACAGGTACTCATTGATGGCCCTCTGCTGCGTGTGCAGCCGCTGCAGCATGGCCAATGTATAGTTCCATCTGGTGGGCATGTCACAGAATAGGCGGTTCTTGGGCAGGTTGTATTCCCTTTGGAGGTCTGTCAGCCGAGCAGTGGCATTATATGACCTTCTTAAATGCACACAGACTTTCCTGGCCTGCTTCAGGACATCCTGTAAGCCTGGGTACCTGCCCAAGAACCACTGCACCACCAAATTTAAAACATTAGCAAAACAGGGCACATGGGTCAGTTGTCCCTGTCGCAGGGCAGAGAGGAGGTTGGTGCCATTGTCGCTAACCACCATTCCTGGATTAAGCTGGCGTGGTGTCAACCACCTCTGAGCCTGCCCCTGAAGAGCTGACAGAACCTCTGCCCCAGTGTGGCTCCTGTTTTCCAAGCACACCAGCTCTAGCACCTCATGGCATCTCTTTGCCTGCATTCCTACGTAGCCCCTCGTACGCCTACAGCACACAGATGGTTCCGAGGACACATCAGCACAGGAAGAGGCCACAGAGGAAGAAGAAGAGGAGGGGGTGGAGGAGAGAGGTGTGTCACAACCAGTAGTAGTGTTTTGGAGGCGTGGTGGCGGAACAACCTCCATCACTACTGTATCTTGCCCTGCGTCCTTCCCAGCTGCCAGCAGAGTCACCCAATGCACCATGAAAGAGAGGTAACATCCCTGTCCATGCCTGCTGGACCATGGGTCAGTGGTAAGATGCACCTTACCACTGACCGCCCTGTCCAGCGAGGCATGGACATTGCCTTCCACATGGTGGTAGAGAGCCGGAATCGCCTTTCGTGAGAAAAAGTGGCGTTTGGGGACTTGCCACCGAGGTACCGCACATTCCACAAACTCACAGAAGGGGACAGAATCTACCAACTGGAAAGGCAGCAGTTGAAGTGCTAGCAATTTCGCTAAGCTAGCATTCAACCTCTGGGCATGTGGATGGCTGGTAGAGTACTTCTTTCGGCGCTGCAGCAGCTGGGGCAGGGAATTTTGTCTGGGACCATCAGTATATTGCCCACATGTACTACTAGGTTGTGACACACCTATTTTTACACCTTCAGTCCTATCGGTGCAGGAACACAATTAGTACACACACCTCGTACCTTTAGGTACAAACTGGAGAGGACAAGTGCAGTAACACCGAGTATGTTTAGGTGCTATTAAACTGGACAAGTACAGTAACACCGAGTAGGTTTAGGTGCTACTACTCAGCACAAGTGCGGTAACAGCAACTAAGTTTATGTGCTATTAAACTGGACAAGTACAGTAACACCGAGTAGGTTTAGGTGCTACTACACAGCACAAGTGCGGTAGCAGCAACTAGGTTCCAGTGCTATTAAACTGGACAAGTGCAGTAGGTTTAGGTGCTACTACACAGCACACGTGCGATAACAGCAACTAGGTTTAGGTGCTATTAAACTGGACAAGTACAGTAACACCAAGTAGGTTTAGGTGCTACTACACAGCACACGTGCGGTAACAGCAACTAGGTTCCAGTGCTATTAAACTGGACAAGTGCAGTAGGTTTAGGTGCTACTACACAGTACAAGTGCGATAACAGCAACCAGGTTTAGGTGCTATTAAAATGGACAAGTACAGTAACACCGAGTAGGTTTAGGTGCTACTACACAGCACACGTGTGATAACAGCAACTAGGTTTAAGTGCTATTAAACTGGACAAGTGCAGTAGGTTTAGGTGCTACTACACAGCACAAGTGCGATAACAGCAACTAGATTTAGGTGCTATTAAACTGGACAAGTACAGTAACACTGAGTAGGTTTAGGTTCTACTACACAGCACAAGTGCAGTAACATCAACTAGGTTTAGGTGCTATTAAACTGGACAAGTATAGTAACACAGAGTAGGTTTAGGTGCTACTACACAGCACAAGTGCGGTAACAGCAACTAGGTTTAAGTGCTATTAAACTGGACAAGTACAGTAACACCAAGTAGGTTTAGGTGCTACTACACAGCACAAGTGTGGTAACAGCAACAAGGTTTAGGTGCTATTAAACTGGACAAGTACAGTAACACTGAGTAGGTTTAGGTGCTACTACACAGCACAAGTGTGGTAACAGCAACTAGGTTTAAATGCTATTAAACTGGACAAGTACAGTAACACTGAGTAGGTTTAGGTGCTACTACACAGCACAAGTGCGATAACAGCAACTAGGTTTAGGTGCTATTAAACTGGACAAGTACAGTAACACTGAGTAGGTTTAGGTGCTACTACACAGCACCAGTGCGGTAACAGCAACTAGGTTTAGCTGCTATTAAACTGGACAAGTACAGTAACACCGAGTAGGTTTAGGTGCTACTACACAGCACAAGTGCGGTAACAGCAACTAGGTTTAGGTGCTATTAAACTGGACAAGTACAGTAACACTGAGTAGGTTTAGGTGCTACTACACAGCACAAGTGCGGTAACAGCAACTAGGTTTAAATGCTATTAAACTGGACAAGTACAGTAACACCGAGTAGGTTTAGGTGCTACTACACAGCACAAGTGCGGTAACAGCAACTAGGTTTAGGTGCTATTAAACTGGACAAGTGCAGTAACACCAAGTAGGTTTAGGTGCTACTAAACAGCACACAGGCAATACAACACGTTAGAACACTGCAGCTAGCACAATCTACTGCCTGACAAATAGGAATAGCTGATCTAGCTAAGCTATACAGTGTATAAATATATGTACAACTCCTAGGGATGTATATATATCCTCTACACACTGTAAATTAAGCTAAACTGACTAGCCTGCCTGCTCAATCTAGCCATATAAAAAGACAATCTCTCTGTCTCTCTGACTGATCTCTGTTCAGCGCTGGAACACACTACACGAGGCCGTCCAGCAGACAGCCTTATATAGTGTGGGGCGTGTGCTAAAGCCCTGAGCCATAATTGCTCTCCGTTTTATGTGCGCTGTGATTGGCCAAGCATGCAGGGTCATAGTGCATGTTTGGCCAATCATCAGCGCGCAATGCCGCAGTGAATTATGGGCCGTTGCGCGTCACTCGAATTTGGCGCAAACTACCCGTTTTGTTAGAATTTCGTCGAACGTTCGAACAGACAATGTTCTAGTTGAACATACATTCAAATCGAACGCGGAGCTCATCCCTAACTCCCACCACCATGCTTGACTGTAGGCAAGACACACTTGTGTTTCTACTCCTCACCTGGTTGTGGCCACACACGATTGACACCATCTGAACCAAATAAGTTTTGAGGCTTTCTTGTGCATCATCTTTAGAAAACGCTTCCTTCTGGGACAACAGCCATGCAGACCAATTTGATGCAGTGTGCAGCGTATGGTCTGATCACTGACAGGCTTACAACACCCTTCAACCTCTGCAGCAATGCTGGCAACACTCATATGCCTATTTCCCAAAGACAACCTCTGGATATGATGCTGAGCATGTGACCTGTTCTGAGTGGAACCTGTCCTGTTAAACCACTGTATGGTCTTGGCTAGGGATGAGCCAAACACCCCCGCGTTCGGTTTGCACCAGAACTGTCGAACGGTCCGATCGTTCGCATGAACATTTAGAACCCCATTGAAATCTATGGGACTCGAACGTTCGAATTCAAAAACGGTAGTTTTAAAGACCGATTTTCAAGTTATTGTTGGAAAACGTCTTTCAGAACCCGGGTCTTGCCCCAGGGAACATGTATCAATGGAAAAAAGTCTTAAAACGATCGTTTTTTCAGGAGCAGGACTCCTGAAAAACGACCTTTTTTTAAAACTTTTTTTTCCGTTGATAGTATCTGTAACGGTCACCACCGCTTACGACCTTCCATCCATCCACGACAAGCTTATCTGACACACTGCGACCATACTGCATACACGATCCATATCCATTCCCATAAACAAGTTGAGACTCAAGCTCTGCACTTGCTTCAAAGATATGACCATTTATTGGTATTTTCTCAGCTTCTTATGCAGTCTCAAGCATAATGCAGTTAATCACAGGACAATGCAATCTCCACCCCCCTATTCACTCACTGAGGATAATTCTTTAATTGGTAGCTAGACATGACGGCACCGTATCATCAATAGGGTTCAATTAACCTTGAATAATAACACAGACATCTAGTTGAATAAGTTATCTAGACAGCTTTATCACACAATGGCAGAGTCTTGTGAGAGTGGGTGCAATCAACACCTTCAACGGAATGTCTTTACAGTGAATAGCCAACACCTTAAGATATTTCAATAGCCTATTATACAAAAGATATGACTCACTGTCTGGCTGACCTGGTCATGTCATCATGAGCTCCTTGTGATATCTCAGTCCTGAAATATGAAGTATTAATAATGTCCCATCTCATGTAATATGAATTATGATTCTTTGTCACCCTATGGCCCTAGTGGACATAAGGTGACCCTAGACATAGAAATATCTCAGTCTGTCACAGGCCATTCCGTTACAGTATCAATGGAAAAAAAAGTTTTAAAAACGGTTGTTTTAAAGACCAATTTTCAAGTTATTGTTGAAAAATGTCTTTCAGAACCCGGGCCTTACCCCGGGGAACATGTATCAATGGAAAAAAGTCTTAAAAACGGTTGTTTCGTTTCACGCGAATTTGCCGCGAACAATCGTTTTTGTTCGCAATTCGACGAACGATCGAACGGACGATGTTCGAGTCGAACATACGTTTGTTTCGAACGCGAAGCTCATCCCTAGTCTTGGGGCCACCATGCTGCAGCTCAGTTTCAGGGTCTTAGCAATCTTCTTATAACCTATGCAATCTTTATGTAGAGCAACAATTCTCTTTTTCAGATCCTCATAGAGGTTTTTGCCATGAGGTGCCATGTTGAACTTCCAGTGGCCAGTATAAAAGAGTGAGAGCGATAACACCAAATTTAACACACTTGCTCCCCAGTCACACTTGAAACCTTGTAACACTAATGAGTTACATGACACTGGGAGGGAAAATGGCTAATTGGACCCAATTTGGACATTTTCACTTAAGGGTGTACTCACTTTGGTTGCCAGCGGTTTCGACAATAATGGCTGTGTGTTGAGTTATTTTGAGGGGACAGCAAATTTAGAATGAATTTTAATGAAGCTGTACACTCATTACTTTACATTGTAGCAAAGTGTGATTTCTTTGTCACGTGAGAAGATATACTGTAATAAAATATTTAAAAAAATGTGAGGGGTGTACTAACTTAAAAATACTGTATACTGGCTTTTTTATTTATTTAGTAGTAATGGTGATGATCAGCAACTAATAGTGGACAATCTGACACTAACTGACACTGCGTGAGAACTGACTAACTTGACACTGACATCACCAGTGACATTAATACAATGTTCGGTGATAATACTATACACTGTCACTGGCTGAGAAGGGGTTAACATCTCAGGGTAATCAAGGGGTTAAGTGTGTGCCCTGTACTCAGAAAAGATCAGTGACGTACAGGTACGTGGCTGTGGCTGTGCCTGTAGGAGGCACATGTCTGCAGTACAACGTGGGTGAGCGGTCCTAAAGAGGTTAAATTATAACTGCACTTTTACTATAAATTATACATGCTTCTTGTTCTAGCCACTCTGTAAATATGACAATACATAGAGAAGATACTGTAATTGATGTTTCCAGCTATCTTACTTGCACTCTCCAAATACATCAATATACAGCAAGGGTGTCAAACTCAATTTCATCACGGCCCGCATCAGCATTATGATTGCCCTCAAAGGGCTGGTTGTATTTTCTAATCCAAATGTCCACAGCCCCCCCCCCTCACATCAGATGTCAAGAGCCCCACCAAAATCTGAAGTAAAGAGTCCCCCACACTCCTTTACATTATAGTATACCCCTTTTACCTTGTGCTGCTGCTGGGAAGAAGCTGGGGCGTTGCTGGGGTGTTGCTGGGATGCAGAAAGTGCAGGGCCTGCAGGAGGGCTAAACGAGGACTAGAGCTCTCCTGCAGCTGCAGTGCAGGAAAGGTGTCAGGGCCTAATGAAACAGCCTGGGGGGGGGGCGTTTTTTGGCCCACGGGCCTTGTGTTTGACACCTGTGATCTACAGTATAGCCGATCTTCAAACAGCATCCTCTAGAATTTGCCAGAAATTGCATGTCTACAGCAATTATGCATTCAAACCTAGAGCTGGGTTATGCCACTAGAAAAATAATGTCTTCAATAATCATAATGTGCAGGGACACTTTTTCTCTGACTGTACAGCGCTGTTGTAATAACCATTATGTGTTTCATTAATATGTTGTACAACTGGTTTTCCTTTATTTTAGAATAGCAACCAACCTTTCGGCGTATGCACGGACAGAAGGGGTAGGCATTCTGGAGATATGCCACACCGCTGAATCCAAACAGTTATAGGCACCCTTTTCCAAAACACCCACTGCAATAAGCAGGGACCCAAAAAAAGGGCAGATAGGGAGAAAAATTTAGGGGCAAAACATGAGACACAAATGGTAAAAAACATGGCCCATAAATGGAACCCAAACACAATCTCTAATTACTAGTGAAATGTGCCAGCATATGTATAGAACTGCACTCTCAAACCTATCATTTCTTTTTCCATTCCAGACACAAACATAAAAAAAATCCCAGTGAGCCAACGATAACAACTACAATCTTAAGACATCTGCCCTGTCACTTCATAAGTCAGTATAGATTTTAGACACATGTGTTTTGACATTGTATGGTACATTTACATTGTTTTCTGGAAGATGGATTTATTGATTTTTGTAAGCAATAAATGCAAGAGTGCCACTTCTTTATTCTATAAGAGTTTTGCAGAGCTGAATAATATTTGACTTTTGTCAATAAGTGTGATTCTTTTCAAAGGAAATCTGTCATAGCCTGGAAACTGCAGATCAAGCAGATAGAAAACAACTTTATAATAATTAGACAGCATAGATAAGAGCATTTTTTTTTCCAGCCTATATATAAGAAAACATATTTAATGTAGAAATAAAGCATAAAGCAAGACCATTTGTCACTATGATTGCATTCCCCCTTCCTTTTGGTCTGAATGATAGCCCTTATTCACACTTGAGCATTTCTCTGCTCCTTTCCCTATGCCTAGCTATGCCTTACTATGCAGAATCCCATTTTTCCTAGTTGTGCTTGGTCTTTATGTCATATGCTTAAAACAGTACAAGAGCTCTTTTGAACATATTTTACGTATTTTTGATACAATAGACTTCAATGGGAACAGCTGTAAATGAGTGATGCATTTTCGCGTGATTTTTTGCATGCATTTTTACACCTAAATATTTCCTCTCCTCCTATAAAACTGCTCTCCTTCCCTTGTCCAGCCCAGAAAACAAATTCCTGAAGCTTAATATATGTGTAAAAGCATCTATAAAATGGCTGTAATATGCTTGAAAAAAAATGCCTTTTAAAACATCAGAATGTTTTATTTCTTTTTTGATATGCGATTTTTTTTTACTAAAGACATGTGGCTAAATACATTTTGGCCTAAATGCTTGACTAAACATTTCGTTTATTCGATTTTTTCTTATAACAAAAATTAGAAAATATCATTTTTTTTTCAAAATTTTTTCTGTTTTTCCATTTATATCGCAAAAAAAAAAAATCACAGAGGCAATCAAATACCATAAAAAAAGCTCTATTTGTGGGAAGAAAAGGACGCAAATTTTGTTTCGGTACTACAACATTGCATGACCGCGCAATTTACCAGTTAAAACAGCGCAGTGCCAAAATTGTAAAAAAACACCTTTGGGCATTTAGCAGCATATTGGTCCGGGGCTTACGTGGTTAAACCACCAGAATTACTCTCTGTCCAGCTTTTAAAAGCATATAGTTACATACAGTGGGCCAGATTCAGAAAGAATTAGATTCCCGCAGAGTATCAGAGATACTCTACGCCGCCGTACTTTCCTGGCTCTAGGAGGAATTCAGAGAGATTTTGGCCCGTTAAGGTACGGCGGCGTAGTGTATTTCTCCCGGCGGAATCAAACTACGCGATTGGGGGCGTGAGGGATTTAAATTAAGTGCGTCCCGCGGCGATCGTCGAACTGCGCATGCTCCGTTCGGAAATTTCCCGCCGTGCATTGCGCAAAATCACATCGTTAAGTCATTTTTTTTTTTGAGTAGCGTCGTTTTCGGACATTCCTATTTCTCCGGCGACTTACGCAAAAAAAAATAAAAAATTGAAAGTCGACGCGGGAACGACGGCCATACTTAACATGGGCCGCGTAACGTTAGACCAGCTAATAGTGGTTTAACTTTACGTAGCGAAAAAATGACGTACGTGATTGCGAACGATGCTCGTAACTTTGTGGATCTCCGGAAAAAGCTCATTTGCATACCCCGACGCTAAAACGACGCAAACTCCACCCAGCGGCCGCAAAAAGATTGCAGCGTAGATCCGAAGGCGTATGAAGATGTAAGCCTGTCAGATCAAAGCCCAACGCCACCGTATCATGGTTTGAGGATTCAAACTAGTGATACGGCGCGCAAAATTTGAAATTACTCCTGTCTAAACACAGTTAGACAGGCGTAATGGCTCTCTGAATCTGGCCCACTATATTCATATCAGTTACCTTACCTATTGTTTGGGCTAATATTTCTCTCATGATTAGGCAAATGAAAATGTATTAACATATATAAAACAGAAAAAAAATGTTATCATCCAAACTATTTATAAATGTTTAGTGTAATATATTTATAGTGCTATAAAGGCAGACCGATCTTTCTAAAACAAAACTACAAGAGATGTACCATATACTGCATCTCTAATTAAAACCTCTAGGAAAAAACTCACAAAACTTAAAAAAAAAAGTAAATGCCATAGTAATTTTTTCAGTGTTTTTAATTTAGTCTAAAATTGTATTTTAGGAAAGGACTTTGAAAGTATTTTTAATTTGGTAGTACTGAGAAATAGCCACAAACTAAAACGTTAAGATCTGTATCATTGGTCTTTAATCTGTAACTGTCCCTGTGCACTACTTTAGGATTTTTGCAGATGGCTGTTCTCAGAGATAATATATGCAGGCCATTAGAATACATTGAATTCACAGCTTTGAGTATGTTTACACATGACATAAAAACAGATATTGGCTAGGATACCTTGTTTCGTTCCTGTTTTCTAGTTTTTAATAATTGTGCAATGTGTTTAACAAAGTTTATCTGAAAATGTTAAAGCTGTGTTGTTAGTGTTTTTTGTGTCTTCTGTGCGTATGTATACGTTTTTTAAACAGTGAACTGTTTCTGAAAATTAATTTCTGATTCTGGCAACTATGTTTAATGCTACCTAAATTTACAGCCACGTAGAGAAAAGAGATTTAATTTATAATAAATACATACATACATAAAAACTAGGCATATATCCTGATTTTGTCAAAGTGGTTGATAATAGACTTTTCATTCATTATGAAGATCTATCTATCTATGTATCTATCTATCAATTTTGTTTCTTTTTTACTCCTATTTTTTTTATAAAAAGCCACTGAATCTCACTGTATATTAGACAGTAAGCAGTTTAGACAGCAAATAACCTATTTTAATGCTAACAGAAAAGTGAATAAAAAATGTTACCAAAAGTTAGCCAGATGACAGTTGACTAAAAATGTGGGCAGAACAAGAACCTGCCAAAACCAGGATAGATAATAAAACTAAAATAAATTAGAGCTACATAGATATAATTGAACAAAGGAGATACTAACCATATTTCCGAAGTTCAGAATCAATGATATTGCCCTTGGCAAGTATTACAGTCTACTTTTGGTTTGCAAGCTACTAAAAAAAAATGTGGGTGATGGTATGGGCTTGTGGACTAATACATGATGAGTACACTAGCTAGAAACTTTTTTGCAAATTCTTTTTATTGAATTTAAGAATAAGGTAAGGTTTACAAAACAAAGCCTATCGGGCATACCCAGGCTTGAGAAGCAAAGAAAAAACAAAAAACTAAATCGCACAAACTGAAATAGTTAGCAACCAAGCCTAAGACAACCCCCTTTTTTCCCTTTATATATAACAGTAAACAACCATCAATTCAGAAAGGTAAACCAAAGAATAGAAGGAAACAGCTGCCCCCTCTCCACCCCCCATCCCTTCAGGAGAGAGAAAACAACCGCGCCTCCCACCTCTAAAGGAGCAGAAAAAAAAAAAAAAAAAACAATAACGCGAACTACCCCCCCCCATGGATGTCAGCATTCAGTGCGTGCTTAAAAGAACGAGGAAAACTGAGCCCTTCCATATTGTTCATAGTGTGCCCACTACCCTCCACCCCGACTGGGACCCGTGCATTTCAAAGTGAAACAATTCTGTTAGTCACACCCGTTAGTCTGTGTCTCCTCTTCCTCCAATGTGCTCTCAGAGTCCACCCACCTAAACCATACCTGTCTAAACTTTTTTTGTGGCCCCCCCTAGCTTCGTAGGTCATCCTTTACAGCATCACATCTGCATTTATTACTATTATCCACATCCCCAACGTCAACTGCTCGTCATGAATTCCATCGTCTAGCAATGAGTTTCCTCACTCCAAAAAACATAATCCTAAGAAACAATTTAGTGTGTGCATTCATCTCCTCCTGGTCAAAAACCCCAGGAGGCAACGTAAGGGAGAGCAAATATTAGGCAGGTCAAACTTATCCGATATAAATTCAGTTACCTGCGACCATAATTTCACCTTCTGGCATTTCCACACCATATGTAGGAAAGTGCCTTCTGCCCCCATACATTTATGACAGAGGGCAGATTCCCTCCTGTGCATTCGGTAAAGCCTAGCGGGTGTATAATACTGCTGGTGAATATAGCAAAATTGGATCATTTTGTCCGTAGAAGAGATAACAGACACCAGATACGTGTCCAGTACCTCCTGCCACTGCTCTTCTGACAACTCCGGGACAAGACTTCCCCACCGAGCCCTGGCCCTAGAAGCGGATCCCATCGCCCCGGACCAACTTTTTCGTAGTATCGAGAGACACTCTTAGACGGATCCGGATCAAGCAGAACCTTTTCCAGATCCGTATTTTGTACCCGAATTTCCCCATTTCCAAACTGTGCAATCGCTGCATGCCGCAGCTGCGCATATCGAAAGTGCCAGGTCCTAGGTATCCCAAATTTGTCTCTTAATTGGGAAAAAGTACAGAGACGACCATCCTGACAGATGTGGTGCAGGTACTTTACACCATACTTTGCCCATGTCTTCTGTCCGTCAGGCAGTTTGAAAAACTCCCCCAAAAACAACTGGAGCCAAACATTTGAAGCTAAAAAATGTTTTGGAGATTTCTTTTGTACCATTGATTTGGGCAGATTGGTACATTTTTGAAGTAGAAACACATTGCAACAAATGTGATGTGACAGATGAAAGTTTTCTGTATTGGCCACAAAAAAACACCAATGCGCCAAAAAACTTGGAAAATGCAGTAGAAAAATTCTAATAAATTTGCATACATACAAACGCGTGACATAACACAGAAAAAATATCTCCAAGTTTGGAAGAAACAGTAAACTTAAAGTGTTTGTAAATACTCACATATATCCAGTGAAGTGAACAGGTCTCAGATGATACACATAGATGAAAAAAATCCCCCCACACAGGTTTT